>VZTT01004422.1:6771-42550 GCA_013400855.1 Buphagus erythrorhynchus
GGGGGCACGGGGGGTCCCCGGGGTCTCCCCGGGCCGGACCCGGCGGGGTTGCGGGACCCCCCCCAGAACACCCCGCAAAGTTTGTGTGCGGGAGCCCGGGGCTCGTCCCGCCGCCGCGGTGCCCCGGTGTGCCCCCGCCCGCCCGCGGGGCGCTCCCGGGAAGCGGGGCTGGAGCTGAGCGGCCGCCTTTGTTAGGCCCCTGCTGCAGAGGAGGGGAGAAGAGAGGGAAGCTTCCCCCCAGCCCTTGCCACGTCTCCGATCTTGAATCAAGCGTTGTGCTTCCAAGTAAATAAATAATGATTTATCTTCCCCAATGCGGCTGAGCCGTCAGTGGTAACTGGGGAAGGCTCATAAGGTTCAGCATCCTCACAGAGCCAGAGCAGGTTACTTTTAATAGGCACTGGAGAATTTACATGGTCGCTTTGTCAAAGTTATGCTTTTCTTTTGCCTGGTTTGGTTTTTTGTTTGTTTTTTTTTTTAATTTTATTATTATTTTAAAAGTAGAGATCAAAGGAAAAATTATCATTTTCCTTAGGTCTTGTAAATTGTTCCTTATGGTCTTTCTAAAACTTAGAGGTGGGGATTCGTAAGCAGAGCAAGCGCTGCGGGCATGCGAGGTGCACCTCTCAACACCCCTTACACCAGTTCTGGTTCAGTTCAGAGTCCTGTGACTCCTGCTGTGACCGATGAAACTTCATGAGCAAAGTTTACCGTCTTTGCACGTGCAGAGGAGGGAGGGAGCTGTCACAACCTGAATTTCAGTGTGTATCATCCCTGTGTTCTGCACTGTGTTTGTGCTCTTAGCTTGGGAGGGTTGGAGGGCTGCTCTGGTGGTCACAGACGTTCCCTGGGACTCCTGAGAGCTGAGTGTCACTTAATTCCCCCGTGGTGTTCTCTGTGACTTTGAGCCCCATTTGACAGACTGGTTTTCTCTCTCCTGGTGTATTGAGGTCTCATGGTTATGTTGGTGTTTAAGTTCCTGCCACTGACCTGTAATCCTTGCTTATCATGTTTGTTCATCTCTGTCTGCACAGCCTTTCCTCCCTGTGTTTGTTCCGCCCCTTCTTGTGATGCATGAGCTAATATTCTAATATTCTCATCTTTGCAGGCACTGTTCTGGGTTGTTGGGTTTTTTATACCATGCCTGTTTCCTGCTATTATCACTTTCCTCTGTTCAGACTGTGCTGGCTTCAGCTTTTCCTGTCATGCACATCTTGCCTGTACCCCCTGCATGTTTATTTGGGAGCTGTATTCATTCAGCCAGTCCCAGAAAGTAAATGCAGATTCCAGTTTGTGGTCTGGAAAATAGTCTGTAGTTTAGAAAATGGTGGTTTCAGTGCTTTTAGCTCCTCTGATCTTGCCAGTGCTAAATCAAGGGCAACACCCCTGGGAGTCCAACCCCAAAGGTGTCATTTTGGGCTGCTGTCAATCTTCTGTCAGGAATGAGGAAGGGAAATGCACTTTTTTGCCACTGGTGCAGGCATTGACTGAGGAGGAATGTGTGAGCAGGAAAAGCAGTTGATTGGGTGTATCTGTAGTCCCAAGTCTTTTTTTTTTTTCCTGTTTTCCCACTGTTTTATTCTTTTTATGGGAAGTCTGGTTATGTTGGTTTTTTTTTTGATGAGCCACCTATTAAAGTGTTCAATACCTTGGAAGGTGTGATTGCATGCATGTTGTGTCCATGCTGTTCTAATTTATGTGTGAAAACACCCATTCTGCTGATCTGGCTTTAGTGCTGTATTTGGTCACATGGTTTGGAGGGTTTTCTTCCTCTGTTTGTAGCAGAAACAAGGAAGCAGCTGTTGGTTTTTCACCTGTAACTCTTTGTGTAATACTCTTCCCCCCTCCCCACCCCTCCATGCCAGGGTTCTGCAGTACTCCAGGCAGCGAGTTTTGAAGCAGGATGGGAAAAAGACGCTGTGTTCCTCCACTTGAGCCCAAGCTGGCAGCTGGCTGTTGTGGGGTGAAGAAGCCCAAATTGTCTGGGAGTGGAACGCACAGTCATGGGAATCAGACCACAACTGTACCAAGCTCCAGTTCAGGTCCTCTTCAGAACCACCAGCATACAGATGGGAATAATGGAAGGGAGAACGTATCTGACTTGACTTTGGGCCCAGGAAATTCCCCAATTACTCGAATGAATCCCACTTCAGGAGCTCTGAGCCCACTTACTCGGCCCAATGGAACTGCCAACAGCACCAAGAACCTGGTGGTGACAGCAGAGATGTGCTGCTACTGCTTTGATGTACTCTACTGTCATCTCTACGGGTTCCCTCAGCCACGGCTTCCTCGATTTACCAATGACCCCTAGTGAGTACATCCTTATATGAGAGCAAAGCTGGGAAACAGCTTCCAGAGCTGTGTTTGGTTGTGGAAGGGTGAAGGGTTTCCTTTGGGGAGTGGGAAGAATGGTGTGCAGGGAGGAAGGGGGGCATTCTGCTCTTTACTTTGTCTGCTGGAAACAAAAGGATGCACTGTAAGTGCACAAAAGATTAAAGTGTTGTTTTTTGGTGGAGGTGAATGAGCTTTAAAGAGTGTCCTTCGAGAGGGAAAATGCTTAGCTCTGCAGAAAGGGAGCTAGGCCAAGTGTGAAGAGGTGTGGTGCTTCTTCAGCTCACAGTCTGGTGTGTTCCATGAGGCACTGTGTTCTTTGTGGAGGAGTGCAAACCTACTTCATGGTAATGTTGTGGTGAAGTTTGCCCCCTTCTTTGTAAGTAGATTCCTCTGCAAAAAATTAACTGAGTAGTGCCACCTACAAAACAGTACTAAAAATCAAGTTAAATAATGTCATTAATTTGAAGAAAGTCCAGTTTCTAATGTGAGACACTGACTTGGAGAAGGGAAGAGACTTTGTTCTGCAAAGCAAATGGAAAGGGAATAAAGTAAGAAGTTGAAGTTGGAACAAGTTTCCAGTTCATCCTGAATCAAATGCTGGACTGGTGAGGATTGGGCAAGGACACTCAGAAGAAGTTTTCAGCTGTCCAAGTGAATGGGTTTAGGAGGGAGGGGAATCTAAAAATTACCAGTTATAGAAGATGTGTTAGGGAGATAGCACTAGCTGGGCAATGGGGGAGAAATCATAGAATCATTTAGGTTGGAAAAACCTTTGAGTCCAGCCATGAGCCCAGAACTGCCAAGAGAGTTAACTTTCAAGGACGACACCAAGGTTAGGAGGAAAGGAGATGTGTATGAGCAGAAGTGAGGAGAAGGATTTATGAAACTGTTTTGCTTTGGTGAGATTTAGCTAATGTTTATCTGAAGGTTGACTGCGTAGGTGTGGAAATGTTAATGTTGTTAAAATGTTTGTTGAAAGAATTATTTGGGAAAGATCAATGACAGATGGACCTTCTGACACTCCTCTTGGGGCCTCCTCCAGAGCAATAGATAAAATAAAAAGTTGCTGACATCCTTAATTTAAGCTAATGAATTTTAAATTGATATAAGGAACAATGGCTTAAACAGGTCAAGGACTTTCTTTCTGTGTATTCAGTGTCTGCCCACCTTTCTGCTGTCAGGGTGGATGTAGGTTGTGCCTCCATGCAGTTATTATTCCAGCTGGATTATGGATACATGTTCTGAATGCTGCTGCAGAGTAAGCTGTTTAATGCTGTAAATACAAATGAATAGAGAAATGCTCTGGACTAGAATATCAAATAGTTCCAGGGACACCCCAGGCTGAAATATGTGTAGTATTCATACCTGCACTAAGTGGGCTCCCTTTAGAACATTTGATGTCAGTCTGTTATTATTTTGTCACTTGGAGTGCAAAGGGTTATTTGCTGTTGTTCTGTTAAGCCGGTAAGAGAGATGGTTTTATAAAGCTGCATTCTTTTGGTGTCAGAGGAGATTTCTGGCTGGATTTTGCTGCTTTTTCTGTTGACTAGTTTCAAGAAAGATGTCCTTTAGGGAATAGCAGCTGGTTGAATTTTATGCCCAGATTTGAAAAGTTAAAAATTGTTCACTGGTTATTTCTGTGCTCGTAATTACAAGTCTTTTAAACCAGCACACCAACAAAGCATAACCAGCCCTTCCTTTCTCTTCCCCTGTCAGCAAATGCTTACCTGGATTTTCTTGTGTTTCAGCATTTATGCTGTTGCTCCCAGGAAATAGTTGCATGTACCCCAGGGAAAAGCATGGGGTTTGCTCTCTTGGAGAGCAGTACATAAGGAAGAACTGCCCCACTTGAGACGATCTTGTAATGAACTTCAAGCCAAATGTTATCAGATACAAGAGTAAGCAGAGTGAAAATACAGAAACCATTTGCATTGTGCCTTTTGTGACATAATTAATGTCAATATAAGAGATCTTTGGACAAAACAAAGGTTTATACCAGAAGTCTTTCTGAAGAGACAGAAACTGTTGATTGAATAGAAGAGGCACAGCCTGTTCTTAAACTGGTTTTTAAACCGGTGCTGAACTTTAAAGTAAAGATAAGAGCAGGTGTGAGGGTCAGGATTTTGCATTTACAGTGTAATAACATGCAAGTTACAGTTATGGATTGAAAACCATCATGAATTTCAGTCACCAGCCTGAGGGGATATGCACATGGACAACACTCTTCATGGGAGTTATGGAGCTGGTAGATATCTGTGAAGTAAAGTTCCCTTATTCCAATGTTAGCAGTGATGGTCACAGATCAATAGAGAGACAGTGACATTGTAGTTGTAGTTATGTCTGAATTGACTTGGCAAAGGAAGGAAATATCTCCATTATGATCCAGGTTACTGCAGTAATTACAATTTTGAACCTGTGCAAGTAGTTAATTGGTTACTTTTTCCACTTTTGTACTTCAGTCTGATTTTTTTAATAGTAGGTATTACAAATTGGTGCTAAAACTATACCATGGAAGTTTCTAGTGCAAGACAAATAATAAGATACTTGCATCATAAGATCTGTTCTGTAACAGGTTTTTCCCTAGTACAAGCTAAACCCAGATCCGAACAAACTATATTTTTCTACTTTAAAATTCCCTTCTTAGTTGCAGTTGATGAAGCTAATTTTTAGTTGCTGAAATTCCCCTCTCAGCCTTAAAACCCTCATCAAACACATATAAAGTGGGATGTTGTGGCTGGGGAAGAAACAGTTGACATAATCCGCTGAGGATATGGCTGCAAAGTACCAGTAAATGCTCTTGGATGAACATGGACAAAAGATTGTTGTGACTTTTCTCAGTACATCTGGGAAATAACACTTTTCAAGGAGGGGCTCTGGAACAATGGGCTTATTGTCAGCTGCACCTGCAATTTGCTGAGTGCATTTATTCTTCAGAGACAGAAACATCATCTTCTCTCCAGTGAAAATAGTGAAATTTTATCTATGTGTACAGAATCATATCTCTTTTTATGCCTCCGTTGTTCTGACCACAATGAAAAATGGTTTTAAATGTGCTTGAAGGTATTTTAAAATATACAGCCTTCTGAATGCGATTATCCTCTCCCCTCTGATAATATCTCTTCTATTATAGATGCATAAAGCTGTGTTGCAGCTCAGTGGAAAGATGGGTTGTGGGGTTTTTTTTCCCTTTGGAAGGGGAAAGAGGTGAATTGAAAATGTGAACCTGCAATTTGAATGGAGGGGGAATTTACTTAGATTTGTATTCTGTGAGTGATGGTTTTTATGTTCTCCCTTGCCTTTTCTCTTTGGGGTGAGTGTCCCATGGACTGAGCAGTACTTTCTAATCATTTTTATTAGATTAAGGTAAATTTCCACTGAACTTGTGACAGTAGTGTTTCTCAGAGATCTCCTGTGTAAGTTCAGTGGGGTTTTTTTTTTAAGTTTTCTCATTTATTTTCTTACACTCTTTTTCTGTTTGCTCTTTCAACATATGATAGATAGATAGATGAAAATTTAGAGAAATTATATCCTGCAAGTGCCTTGAAGTGTTATTGGATAACTAGAACAGTAAATCCCCTGTCTTGGTCAAACCAGCCAGAAGGTTGTTGTTGGATGTGGAAGGATCTTTCCACTTCCTCTATGGGCAAAGTCCCTCACAATTATCTCCCAAGGGCTAATTGCTCTTTTGGGCGGTGCTTTTGCCGTTGGTCACAGCTGGTAACTAGATCCTGAAAGATGGATTTGTGCTGTGATGGATTTAATTCCATTGTTGCTCTGAGGAGCATCACTGGTCATTGATTTATTACTACAGTTTAAATTATTTTCTCGCTTCTTAGATGTAAGAAGTTCTGTTGCTGTGCTTGAGAAATCATCCACACTCCATGCTGGTTTTGTTGTCTGAACACAACATCTCAGTATTTTTGTAAGGTTTGCTGCAGAAGTACATTGCTTACAAAAGCATCAAGAGTGTGAGGAGAGTGTCTGAGCCATGTTGTCAAATCAGTCTTGATGGTTCAAAACTCCTGTCAATGTTTTTTTAATCTCAGAAAATCATATTCTATCATATTGCTTAAAGTTCAGATCTCATGGAAAAAAACAAGAAGAAAAAATAATCTGGATTTCTTTTCATTCCTTAAAAATAAAAAAAAAGAAAAGCTTTTATTGCAAATCTGATTTATAGAAATGGTAGTATAAAGAACTAACTTGCATCATCTATATTAATTTCTATATGACCTATGCTGGAAACTAGTGGATGCTACAAAGTGAGGCCAATACTGACAGGTAATCAGTGGGATCAAATAACCATTTCACTCATTAGAAGACAGCACAGAGTCTGGCCAGGAAGGTGTCTCTGGAGGACTTCCAGAGTACTGCTGGAGAGGAGGGAGTGTACTGAAAAGGTGGAGGGAAGTGTTGGGGTTTGCATGTAGGGGGTGTGGGAATGGAGTTTGTTCTTGCTAGATAGCAGGTGAGCAAACCTGCCTGCTGGGGTTTACTGGAGGGAGAGAAAGCAAAGGCATGGGGCTCTTTCATACCTTGGTTGTCCCCCTTAGCCACCAAGTATCTGTAAAGGCTGGAGGGTTCCTTCTTCTCTTTTTTTGCCTTTTCAGTCCACTCTTTGTGACGTGGAAGACGGGGCGAGACAAGCGGCTTCGTGGCTGCATCGGGACCTTTTCAGCCATGAATCTTCACTCAGGACTCAGGGAATATACATTAACCAGGTAACTGTCCACAATGGAATAAATATGAAATTAGTTCCTTCGCTGAAGATCTGTAAGGATTCAAGGTTAAGATATTGAATCAACATAGTTCATTGTAATATGCTTCATAATGAAATAAACCTGAGTGTATGATAATTACAGTGAGGTGATGTATCAGGGTGTAGTGGAATATCCTTGCAAAAGGTGAGTTGCAGTTGACATTTTAAGGCTACTGTCAAATCTGTCTTGCATACTAACAGTTTTGACATCTGTAGCACGTGATTTCTCTCTGCCTGCAGTAGGCACTGGACAGCATCAGGAAGCTTGCCACTGGTATTACAGTTCATTAGATTAGGGAGAGATGCAAATCACTTTCTCTGCAATAGCAGAGAAACATGTTTCATGCAGGCATAATCAAAAGGGGAATAATTGAGCATCTGGCACTTTATTTTGGTGCTTGTATTGGGTGGTATATCTTCTCTTCCCTTTAGTGCACTTAAGGACAGCCGATTTCCCCCCCTGACCCGCGAGGAGCTGCCCAAACTCTTCTGCTCTGTCTCCCTCCTCACTAACTTTGAGGATGCCAGTGACTACCTGGACTGGGAGGTGAGAACAGGTGCATTTGGAACTCTGCATCACTCTCTCGTTCCATTCGGGTTCGGGTTAGTACATGGTGATGTATCTCCTTCATTACAGGGGTGTATGGGGTTAGAAGAGACTGGGAATAGCAGAAATGGGGCTGGAAAACTGGAAGGAAGGAAGAGGATGGCCTAGCAGTATGCTTTTGGTTGGGGGGGATCTGAATGGGAATAAAAGAAACATGAAAGTGGTTCGTGGACTTGGCCATTTCCAATAGGAAGTGGGTGTAAATACACGTATAAAAACCTGGGAAGTATTTTGGTGTGGATAGAAACTGGAAATAAAAAGTAGTCAAGACCAGAGGTATGAATGGTTTTTAGGACCTTGTACATGGAAGTGTATTTCGTTCAAGAAGAATATATGTATGGACTTTATAGTTGGGTAATTTTAGGCATCACTCTCATGTGCAGAGATTTTGTCTCTCTTATGTGACACAAGAGATGGAAAAGTGACAAGGCTTAGCTCAGGAGAAGTGGCAGGGACACTGGTGAGGCTTTTCTGGGAAGGGTAGCTAAGAGAGATCTTTGTGAGACCTGCTGGCAATAGCAGAGTGGGGAAGAGAATGACATTACCCAGGCAAAAGCCAAACTGTCCAGAGAGAGATGCACAGCGTTGTGGGAATGACAACTCAGTCATGGACTCAGTGCTAGCAAACACCTCTTATCTGGCTGTTCATTTCCATCTGTAGGTTGGAATCCATGGGATCAGAATAGAGTTCATCAATGAGAAAGGTGTCAAACGCACAGCCACGTATTTACCTGAGGTTGCTAAGGAACAAGGTGGGTTTGAGATGGCAGCCAAACATGTCAGTACACTGTGCCACAGAACTGGGTAAAAATCTATCAATTTGGGGCTTGGAACACAATGCTGTCCTCATAGTGGTGCCATGGAACCACCAGGCTTAATCTTGACAACTGACACCTGATAGAGTTGCTCCTGGGTTTTCATCTGGTCTGTCTCTCATCCCATATCCTTGCACAGCTGTATTTTAGTGCCAGAATGTTTTAGGGCTGAAGAAATAGAGGATCTCAAAGTATGGATCTTCCAGCCTCATTCAGCATTGCATCTTTCCTCTTCTGTGTTTCTCCCACCAACTAGGATAACTGCACACTGCACAGCACCAACAGGAGAGTCACTTTCCTCCTCATTCTTGCTAAAGTAGCATTCTCCAGAGGAGGGCTAGAAACACAGCCCCTCTGGAGCACACTTTCCACTCAAATAGAGTAGTGGTCACCGTAGTAACTGCTCAAAATATTGCCTCCTCCTTTCCTCCACCTAGCAGAGTGGAGTGGTCGCATCCTCCTGGCTCTGGGGCAAAAGACTAAGGTAGGAATTTTAACTCTGATCTCTCCAATAGCAGTGCACTGTGCTATCACTAGAGCATCAATCCCAATTTGTCTATGTAAAGAGCTAAGTATCTTCTTATTTTCAAGGGAGCTAAGTGGCACATGGTGAAAAAATTCGAGGTCCCTGCAACAGTAGTGACGCACAGACCTTTATAAGAAGACATGGAATAGAAAATGGTATTGCTTTTTCATAGACCAGCCCCAATATGAGTTTAAAGGGGTAGGCATGTGCAGATAGTGTGCATGCATCAGGCCTTATATGTCCAGTTCAACACTAAGATTTCTAAAGCTCAGTTTCCTGTTTAGTTGTTTGTTTGTCTAGAGTCCTTTTAATGCATCTCTTGTGTTTTTGAAACATTTTTTTATATTGAAAAATTTGCGTTGCTTCTATTTTTCAATAGACTGGGATCAGATCCAGACCATAGACTCCTTACTCAGGAAAGGTGGCTTTAAGGCTCCCATTACCAATGATTTTAGGAAAACAATTAAACTTACCAGGTAAGCAGATGTATTTGTTGTCTTTTAATTTTAGTTTATAGTGTTTTCTGGGTGATTTAAAGTATTTGTGCTTGATGTAAGTCTTTAAGCCTCTTCCAGAGGAGATGTATTGTGAAAGACCAAATCACAAATGCCATGTGTTAGGCACATAATGCACATGGAATTAAGCACAATATGTTTGGTCCATGCAGGATCAAAGTTGGCATTTTTCTAAGAGAAGTGTCACTGGTTTTAGTATTACCATATATGTGAAAGATCAGAAGCAGAAACTTCTAGAGTTAAAAAGGTTGATTTTTTTCAGTATCTTTTCAGTGAACTTCCTTTTCTCAGTGTGCTCATCTGTGAATGCTGTAGCTATTCGTAGGTGACAGCTGTCCCAAGACCAAACCACACTCAAATTTGGCTGGTTTTCAGAATTTGCTTGCTTTTCTGTACCCCCAGCTGTCCTACTGGTTTCTGCCCCCTTTATGTTAGTAAAAACTGGCACTTTCTGGTTTCGTATAGAAACACTTATTTTTCAGGTAGTTCTTTACCTCTAGAGAAATGAGATGGGTGTGTAGGGTTTTCTTTAACAGGAGATGACAGTATGAAGATTTTCACTAAAATCTCACATAGTGTGGTCTAAGTGCAACTCACAACCACTTTGTAGCTGGCTATTGTTTAGCGTGCTTTAGAAGAACTTGGAAAACTCCAGTCTCTCCAAAGGAACTTCACATTTTGTAAATTCTGATTGTACAACATGGACTAAGTCATTTATGTGCTATAATAAACCTCTCTTTACCCACCTCTCCATTTCTTTCACTACCTTTTCAAAGGTGGAGATAACCACAAAAGTAAACAATAGGGAAATACTGATTATTTAATCACTGCAGTTGAATCTTCTTCCAGCAAACTTTTCATGCCATTTTCGTCCATTGCATGTGGATGAAAAAGAATACAAATTGATCATTTATTCCCTGTGTGCTACTTCAGGCATCCCTTTAATTATGATAACCTTGATTAGGACTCATCTTTTGGCACACGGGAGCGAATTCAAGCTCACATAGGTTATTCACACCAGTGGGTTTCTCTTGGTAATCATTGTGAGCTAAAGGGGAGTGTGGGGTGAATGTTTTATGCCGAGTCCCTCCATGTTGCGTAGCCTGACGTTATTTTCCTGCCTGTTCCCGCAGGTACCGCAGTGAGAAGGTGACAATCAGTTATGCAGAGTACATGGCCTCCCGCCAGCATTGTTTCCAGAATGGCACCCTTCATGCCCCCCCCCTCTACAATCATTACTCCTGACACACGGCTGCATGACCAGTCCCACTCCCCAGTTGCTGCCAACGGCTATGACATCATCGGGGCAGACGCCTCCTCTTCCTGGTCCAGTTACTTCTATTACTGCACCATTTTATGATGCTAGCTTCCGTTGCCAAGTCTGCCTTCCCACTGACCTGGGGGGAGGATGAGAGAGTGACAGGACTTCAGGGGCCCAAGCCTTATCTCAGCCTTGCCTCCGAGCGGGGGTTCAGTTGGATTGGGGCTCCATGCCTACGAACTGTCGTGAGGTGCAGAAGACCTTTAGGAGTGAAAGTGCTGCTTCGGACTGATCTGTTCCTGGGTGTTACTGACACTCTGGAAACTTGAGTTGTTTGTTATGGAAGCCCCCCAGATCAAGTAGGAGCATTCCCCTGGCAGCCTGGGCAACGGAGTCCAACAAAACATTTTTTAGGTTCTTTTTAATTTTTTTTAACCTCTGGTATCTGTTGTGTACTGAGAGCTGATTGCAGTCCCCACGCATCACAGGTGGACATCATGATATTGGGGAGGGTTGAACACCTGGATAGCACCCCATCCTCATGGACAGAAAACATGTGAAAAATTAATCCATTATTTAAATAACCCTTGAGGGCTTTAAGGCTCAGATTCTTGGTGATGAAGCCTGCTATGAAATACAATGCTGATTTGCCTGTAAGAGAGCGACATGGCACGTGCTGTGTACACAGAGGAAAAGATCCTCGAGTGTCCCTGGACAGTCTTTGTTACAACCAAATTTTGTTTCCAAATATTTGTAAGAGATAGGATTAGGGCTGGGGAAGGGTTTGCAGAGCACTGACTGTAGTTCTACAAGTGAGACCAGTGACTGAAATTTGTTACAGTTTAAGCTAACAGTCTTGGGGACCTTCCTTTTGATAGAACAGCCACTTTTACCAGTATGACTACTGATCTTAGGGGCTGTGAGAGTTCCAGTTTATTCCAGGCCTATGGAATGGTGCTGTTCAGTTTTTCTGGTAAGATTTATCTTACTCAGCTTAGTCATTGCCACATCCAGGCAGCGAGTGGGGAAACCTGTGTTACCCAAACTGCATGAAACTCATGTGCATTCTGTATTTCTTCTCCCGTGGTTGATGATCACAAGAAATACTCTTTTCTGAAGGGAAGTTACCAGTTGTTATTCTGCAGCAGCATTGAGGCATGTCATAAACTCTGAATTATGACACTCTTTCAATGAGATAACTGGACTCCAGAATATAATTTGGGGTGGGGTTGGTTGGTTGGTTTTCCAAGCTCCTGGAGGGTCAGTAATGACTGGGGAAGAAAACTCAAGTGCATAGCAGAGTCAGGGCTGTTTGGTTGCACACATCTTTAGAGCTGCTTGTGTGTGGTCATTGGCTGGTGTTGGAAGCCTGAAATGATGCCATGGTATGGCAGGGAATAGGGCTGGTAGGAAGCTGAGAACTGCAGGGTGCTGCTCCTAGGGAAGCAAGGCACAACTTGAGCCATTTTGCTTCATGTTGGTGTAAGTTCTGCTGGAGAAGAGAGATGTGAGGGAGATTCCTCTGGATAACAGTGCAATATTGACCCAGCTTTCCTTCAGTATTGGGTCATTCCTACAAATTGCCACTTTTCCCTTGTGATGTTGTTGAAAAGCAATTGAAGATGAAAGGATTGTTTCGTGACTTCCTGCTGCTGAGAATAAATGAGTCTCCTTACAAACCACTCCAGTTTGTAATTACTCCCCCAGGTGCCATGTAGTGATGGGGGAGGGTGGGGTCAGCTCCAGGCATACCACTCACCTTTCAGCTGTCAAACAGTATGATACATAGGGCTACACTCATTACTGTTCAAGTGTTCTGTGTTAGAATTTAATTTCTAAAAGGTTTAAAAAAAGGCAAAAAAATGGTGCTAAAACTTCACCCCTGAGCACGCTCGGTGAGACTGGTCATGCAGGCATACAGTGCCAGGCTTTTCAACTATACTGTTTCTTTTTCAGGTGTTTGCCCTGTTCTGTGTCTTCAACAGTGTATAGTGTTTTCCTGATTTCAGTTTCTTTGACTAGGGGATGACTAAAGGGTGGGGTGGGCAGGGTTCGTTGTCATTTTTTAAAGAACAGAATTTTAGGATTGAGTAGCTTGGTTGGTTTAAGCCTGAAGTAGGAGAAGTGGTTTGGGACTGGGGAAGTCTTATCCTCTCCCACTTCTATTTCCCCACTCAGTCTGTTTAAAAAAAAAACAAAACATAAATGCCTCTAAATATGTACTGTGTTCTTGTCTTGTTGCAGTGAGAAGAGAAGCTGGCAGATCAGAAATACTGGTCTGCTGCCTAAGGAACAGGCCCTCTCAGCTTTAGTCCTATAAGGTTCCAGCTATAAAATCAGTTGAAAACTGTGTCAATAGCTCAGTCAGCTCAGAGAAATGGATGACAAGGACAGGTGGTCTCAGGAAATAATCCCGTTTCTAGATCATTACATGGCAGCTATGCATAAGGATGAAAGAGGTGAACTAGGCACAAACTGTAGTTTGAATTGCCTCAAGATGGAGACAACCAAAATCAGTGGCCAACTGATGTGAGATTTTCTCTGTGGTTGTTTGGCTGGGACAGCTGGTTAGAACTACTCCTCAAAGCAACTGTTACCTGGTTTGATCTGGATTAACTCATCCTTAGAAGCAAGTGCCTTTTGGTCTAGAAGGGCTTATTCTCATGACAACCACAACTGATAAATAATCTCACTGCAATGATGAAATGTCTTTGTTTTACAGTAAGTACAGGAGAATGTCTTTGATCACTGGAGTCTGTCTGTTGAAATGTTTCCACTGTGAGGTTCTTAATTATTTTTTTTCATGTTGTTCAACAGTCAATCTCAATTGAAGCCATTTCAGTTTGGGAATGTTATATGGTCAAAATACCACATATCTGCAGTTTATCAGAACAAAAAGAAAATCTGTAAGGAAATTAAGAGTTCATTTTAACCTTTGCACAGAATAATTTGTTTTCATAGTACATTAACAAACCTCTGCAGTCTTCACTGACTATTAGTGCTGTTTTCTGTTTGTATTCAGAAACTATATGTTGTTTTGTTGAGGTTTTTTTGGTTAATTTATTTCCTTAAAGCAGACCTCTTTTGACCTACAGTGCAGAGACGTCAGACCAATTCTTTATATTACACTTGGTTGCCTCCTACCTATATAATAATTTCTGAGTGTAAATAATTGAACTCTATCCTCTAATGAAGTATTGTAGAGAATAAATCATAATGGATAAAGGTTATTTGTACTGTCCTCTTTATATGAGTTCTCACAGCCTTTATGGGGATAAGATGAAATTGTTCTCATCTAGAAAGACAAACAATATATTACAGGTATGAAAAGCAAACCTGTAAATTACACCACATACTCAAAACCAGGGAGGTTGCCAAAGTCTGGTGGCAGCTGTGTGGAAACATACCAATAATCAAACAGGCTCACTACAAGAAAGCAAGGAAAAATAGTAGGAAAATTAAAACCAAATATTAAATGTATTTTGTTAATAATGGCTTAGCAGTGTCTTTGTATCCTGAAATAATGTTTGCTTGACAATAACTTTCTATCAGTTGTCATGATGGTGAAATGTATAAAGTACATACATAGTACAGTAAATCTTTCTGAAATTCAAAATTGTTCTTTGGGGAGTTCGTCTTCTAAAATTAGCTGAGAACAAATTGTCTATCCTTTAGGGCTATAGTGTTCAGATGGTCTAAAAACCTAATTTCAGAGGAATAAAACACCAATCTTTCTAGACTCTTACTATTTTAATGTTTGCTTTGAGACAGAATTAACTGAATTGTAGAATAGTTTTGAATTGGATCTCTGTCTTACATGTTTTTTCCATACATTTTCAGGTAATTGCTAACTTTTTATCTATGGGAGCTGTGTAATTAGAGATGCTACATTTTCTGCTTGTGGTTCTTGGGAAGGGCAGCCCTGGATGCCAATAAACAGTCATAAAACCCAAAAAAACCAGCAACCAAACCAGGAGGGAGGGTAGTTTTGACTTAAAGATGCCTGAGAAGCTCATTTATCTCAGTACAATTACAAAGCAAAAACCTATTTTCAGGTACTGGAAAGGCTAGAAAGTCAATCCCTTAGGCAATGAGAGGCAGATGCTGTGACTAACCTGATTTCCAGGTGAATTCCAGCTGAATTTCCTTGTGAATTCTGAAGTTGCCCATATCCCTACCATCCACTGCTCTCTTGTGCCCAGGAGAGTTACCAAGTGCATTCTCTCAGCTTTGTTGGCAGGAATACAGTGGTTTAATTAGTGTATTTTAGTGTCATGTGCTTTTCCTACTTGATTTTTTTTTTTGTTTTCTATTGAATCAGACATAAAATCTTTGTCTGCTGTCTTTCATCAGAGGTTCTTCCAGGCACATTACATTCTGTGACTGCAGGAACACTCAGCAGCTCACAGGAAGGATGAGGCCAGGTAGAAGGCTGTGCATATGACTGCACACTGAAATAGGTCAATCCAGGCTAAATATAAACCAGGATAATTCTCCTGGAAACAGTCTCTTCTGTTGTTACTTCTGTTTGAAATAAGAAACAAAATGAATTAGTCATTTAGCACTGAACCAAATTACAGAAAGATTAGAAGAAACTTCAAGAGGATACTTCAAAGGAAGAATACTAGTGCTTCTTTTTAAACACAAAAAATACATTTGTTTTATCTGTGATGGAGAAATGCCATTTTTATCTTGAAGTTAAACATGAAAATCAGAATACTTACCTATACAACTCAATAAATTAATATGTACACTGATAGTACATGGAGCAGTAGGATAGGAAAGTTCCTGAGATGGTTTTGCCACAGTCTGGGAAAAGATGACTTGTGAATATGTTTGATGATCACTCTCAAAACACAGCAAGCACAGAAGAGTATTCTTACCATGTTCTTTAAAATAAGTATATAATTCTAGAAATTGAACAATATCTAGATTATTGAACCATATTTTTTCTATGGTCAACTAGACTGCTCTTATAATCAGATTAATTCTGGCATAAATTATGTATTATGCAACCAGTTGATGATGTATGTAATTAATTATTTATACCAGTCATATATGTATTTAAAAACAGATCACGTAGTGTTACATTCAGAGTCTTACTATGACTTTATTACTGGATATTAATATAACTTTACTTTGCTCATACATGTTCGTTCATTATGGTTTTGGATATATAATTTTAAATGGAGTACAAATAAAGGTAAAATGGTGTGAAGACCTAAACCTGAAGAGTTATACTTTAAGTACACAGATAAAAATCACACATCTTGTGTGTGGCTACTGTGGCACATGGTGCTCTCAGTGGGTGATTATCTCCACAAAGATCTACTCCTATCACACTGGCACTCTGCAGAAAAGTTAATTACTGTTAGAAAGCTTTAAAACCTCCTAGAAAAATCACATTTCTTCTGCTGCTGAATTAGGTGGAAATCATACTACAAAATAGATTTATGCTAGCAATAGGATATCCTTGTTGCTAGTTGTTCCTACATTTGATTACACTGAGATATTTAGCTGAGCATTTTGTAAGGTCTGTGTAGATGCAATTAGTTGTTCCAGGATCTGTGTTTAAACTGTGGCAACACAGGAATTACCTTGATAAGTCTGTCTAACAATCTGCTACTCAATACCATGTCTCCAGCAAGGATCAAAGCTTTTTGCCCTGGAATACAGAATATTAGAGACTTTGTTCATGATAAATTACATTTGGCCAAGTATTCTTTTTTTTTTCAATAGGTTTATTTTAGGATGTCACCAATAAAGCTGCCTGGAAGTTCTTTTAGTCAGTGACTATTTTAATCAAGCTCACCTTACTTTTCTATGCATATTTTGTTGATAAATGCCCAAACAGTCTTTATTAGTGAGGAAGAAGCCAGTGCATTTTAAAAATAACAAAAGGTCAGGCACTGCTACATTTGGTTTGTTGCAGCAGCTGAACAATATTTACTGTGGGGTTTTTAAGGTTTTTTTTTGTTTGTTTGTTTTAAGAATTTAAAAAATAAAGGTGAGGGGAAGCAGTTTCCATTCAGGAACACTTTTATTTTGCTCTTGAGATCTTAACCAAACACATCAGTGATAATAAACTTAATCTTTCATGATAGCCTCTTTACCTGTAAAATCTTGGTTTTGTATAATTAAGTAGAATGATTCTTGGGGGAAAACAAAAAGGAAAATTAATAACTTAAAACTCAGTGAGCTACCTACTGCTCTGAGAATCACAGCGTTCTGAGCTGACAGGTTATTTGAGAAGCTATCAGGATTCCAAGTGCTTTTAAATGCTTCTCTCCTCAGCTGGCATGAATTTCCTCGTTTTCTTGTAAGCTGAATTGAAATTGTTTAATTTGCCAGATGTTCCCCAAGATATTTCCATTCTGTCTTCCTGAATGTCATTCTGTTTGTATCACTTAGGAAATCACTTTCCAATCAGTTTCTCTGCTATGCTCGTTATCCAGATAAATATTAAAAATCTATTATTTGATCTCCTCATATTCTTCTAATTTATTTTTAATTCATTCCTTTTCCCAGCATGCAGGAACCATTCACCTAGGCACAGATAAAAGTTTATGAGAAAGGAGTGGTTTCATCATAAATCCTTCAACAGTCTATTTTTGTCTTTCTTTAAGAGCACAGGATGACATAGTAAGGGCTGGTAAGATGATTACTTTAAGAGTATTAGGTTAGGCACTTACATGTAAGCTCCCTAGGGAAAACACTGCTCCTTGAGTTATTTTGCTGGCAGTGCTGGGAGAACTATCTTCATTTTCAGCCTGCCTATAACTTTTAGGGGTCTGTAGATTGCTTCTGGATAGTCTGGAAATTAACCTTCCTTACGAAGTGTGTTATTTATGATGTCAATACTCCTTCCTTACAGTCTGAGGTCTATTAATCACAGTGAGACAGACGGAAATTCTGGCACAGTAACAGTTTTCCTAAGGGTGGGGTTTGCTGTCCGGCTGGAGGATGTTCTGGTCGTGAAATTGAGCTGGTTGTAGCTGCCTGATCCACTGCTGTGAATGAAGATGCATCTGATGCCTCGGTGCCTTCGGATGCTGCTGTGCAATCTGGTGAGGGGCACCAGTGCAATTTTGAGCTCTTTGGTTGTTTCCTAAGGACAGAGCAGAGGAAGAGTTTGCTCATGCAAAGGTTCCCTCAGTGTTCCCACACTCCTGCTCTCGGGCCCCGGTTCGTGCCTTGTAAGACTTTGGGTTCATGATCACAGAATCGATGAGGTTGGAAAAGACCTCTGAGATCATCGAGTCCAACCTTCAAGTGAAAACCACCATTTCAACCAGACCGTGGCACTGAGTGCCACCTCCAATCTTCCCTTAAACACCTCCAGGGATGGTGACCCCACCACCTCCGTGGGCAGCCCACTCCAATGTCTAATCACCCTTTCTGTGAAGAAATTCTTCGTGATATTCAACCTAAGCTTCCCCTGGCGCACCTTAATACCGTATCCCCTCATCCTGCCGCCAGCTGCCTGAGAGAAGAGGCCGATCCCCGCCTGGCTACACCGTCCTGTCAGGGACTTGCAGAGTCTTGGTCTGTCACAGCTATTCGCCCTCTCTTCGTACATACAACGCTCAGCATCCCACTGCTTTCCCTCTCTAAAAGGAGCGAATTACTAACCGAGATTAAACATACCTCTGAGGGCTGTTTTGTTGGGAAAGCACTCAGCCTCCCTGCTCCCGCTGTTTCCCCTCAGTGCCCCATAGCTACAACCGAGCTCTTTTATCCTAAGCAGCGCCCAGGGTAGAACCGGCCCCCCACCCTTCAAAGAGAGGGAAAGGCAGCCGCGCCCTCAGCCCTCACACGGGCACAGCCGTTCCGGTCCCTCACGGGGGACAGAGCCCTCACACGGGCAGAGCCATTCCCATCCCTCACGGGGGGCAGAGCCCTCACACGGGCAGAGCCCTCAGCCCTCACACGGGCACAGCCGTTCCGGTCCCTCACGGGGGACAGAGCCCTCACACGGGCAGAGCTGTTCCCGTCCCTCACGGGGGGCAGAGCCCTCACACGGGCAGAGCCATTCCCATCCCTCACGGGGGGCAGAGCCCTCACACGGGCAGAGCCGTTCCGGTCCCTCACGGGGAGCAGAGCCCTCACACGGGCAGAGCTGTTCCCGTCCTCCACAGGCAGCAGAGCCCTCACACGGGCAGAGCCCTCAGCCCTCACACGGACAGACCGTTCCCGTCCCTCCCGGGGAGCAGAGCCCTCACACGGGCAAAGTCGTTCCGGTCCCTCCCGGGGAGCAGAGCCCTCACACGAAGAGAGTCATTCCCGTGCCTCACGGAGAGCTGAACCCTCAGCCCTTACACGGGTAGAGCCGTTCCTAACCCTCACGGAGGACAGAGCGGTTCCCGTCCCTCACGGAGAGCAGACCCCCCGGCCCTCACACGCGCACAGCCGTTCCTGTCCCTCACGGAGAGCAGAACCCCCAGCCCTCACACGGGCACAGCCGTTCCCGCCCCCGCCCGAAGAACCGCCCGCCCTCCCCTGAGGCGGTGCCGCCCTTTCCGCCGCGGCTTTCCGGTGATGGCGGCGGGCGGCAGTGACCCGCGGGCGGCAGACGTGGAGGAGGACGCCTCGCAGCTCGTCTTCCCCAAAGGTGCGAGCGGGGGCGGCGAGGGGCCGGGGGTCGGGTGGTGGTTGGAGGCCGGCAGCGGCCGCCTGTGAGGGTACGAGACTCGCCGAGTGGCTCGGTGGACCGGAGCCCTGCTCAATCCCCCAGCCCCTCCAGCAGCTTCTCAGCCCCCTGTGTTAAAAAGCAGGATAGTAAATGATTTGTATATATTTAAGGATCTCATGATTGCTAGGATGTGGCGATTCTTAGGTGGGCCGCTACGTGTGTGTACGGTATTTAAAAAAAAAACAACCAGCCAAACAAACAAACAAACAGGTTATAGTGAAAAGGTTATTGGTATTTGATATAAGCTTTTTCAGTGATTTTTTTGGCACAGGAGTTCTTCCCTATGAAGGTGGTTAGGCCTGACACAGGATGCCCAGAGAAGCTGTGGCTGCCCCATCCCTGGCAGTGTCCAAGGCCAGGCTGGACAGGGCTTGGAGCAGCCTGGGATAGTGGAAGCTGTCCCTGCTTATGGCAGGGGTGGAAATGGATGGGCTTTAAGGTCCTTTCCAACCTAACCCGTTCTGGAAATCTGTGAATACTTCTGCAGTTAGGAAACTGTAGCTGTCCAGATCCAGAGTTGGTAACTATGGACATTTACTCTCTGCAAATTTTTTTTTTTTTCAGAAAATTAATTCAGTATAAATTCTGGAAATGTATTTACAGCTCAGAGTCACCCTGAAAAAAAAAAAGGGGGGGGGGGATGGACACCGTGCTGCATTGTTGAGTTATGAACAATAGGGAAGTTCTGAATTTTTCATGTTATTATTTTTTCATATATTTTTATGCTAAAATCTCACATTTAGGCCAAGCTGATTTACTGCTTAATGCAAAATAAGAGTTGCCAGCCTCTTTCTAGCAGTCTCTGTATCTGCTTGTATAAAACAGTGCAGTCAGGCACTCTGAGATGCAGCCTTTGACTCTGTTGCTTTGAATAGCTCACACTGGTGATGTTGAAAGATATTCTTGTTATTGGAACATATATAGTGTTAGTAGTTATGATGATGAATGAATGCAAAGTTTGCTAAAAGGGGGGGATTTTTAAGATTGGTTAAAATGGGTTTTTTTCTCATAATAAAATTTCAGTAGGTCAATTAACTTTTAAAGTAAATGAAGCCTTTTTTTAAATTGTCAACTGCATTCATATTTACTTCAAGAGCCCAAAGACTTTTGAAGACTGTGGCATCACTTCTGAATTTTGTGGAGCTTTAGAGTTCTAAATATTTTTTTCTGTATCAAATCATGCATTACTTCTGCCAAAATGGGTGAAGAAAACATACTGCACAAATACGAAAAAATCTTAATGTTAGGACTGCAAGTGTAAAATATATGGTCAAAAAGACAAACACCTTGGGCTGTCACTTGATGTGTAATTTTTATCAGCATTTTCAGTATGAAATGTTGGAAAACATTTCATTGGTGGAAGGGCTCACACAACTGCCATGAAAGATATTTTCACTTCTTTATTAGCCAGAGCTAAATTACATACAAAATGGTAATTTTGTAATTACTTGTGCAGTTCCCTTTTTCAAACACATTCCACCTTTTTTCACGCTGGCGTTCTCTCATTTGACCGCAGAATTTGAAACTGCGGAAACTCTCCTGAATTCCGAGGTGCACATGCTGCTCGAGCATCGCAAGCAGCAGAACGAGAGTGCAGAGGATGAGCAGGAGCTGTCAGAAGTCTTCATGAAAACCTTGAACTACACAGCACGCTTCAGCCGCTTCAAAAACCGTGAGACCATCGCCAGCGTGCGCAGGTGAGGGGGAAAGCCAGGCTGTAACACTCCATTAGAGAATTGGGTCCCTAATATTGGTCCTGCTTTACAAAAGTACATTTTAGTGGTGTTGCATGATTTGTTCTTCAATTCTGAGTCTTTTGTCTTCCTAACGAGGCAAAAAGTTCTTGATGGAGGGTTATACTTTGTCCCAGTCAAGCCTTCCCAACTGCTTTGTTTTCAGTATTTCACTGACAGCTGATTGCATTAAATGGGAGGATTTTCTAGAATTTGCAGAATAATTCAGGGGAAGCGGAGTTAGCAGATAGGATTTTATTTTTTCCTCTATGCATTTATGAGTCTTTTCTCCTGAAAAAAATTACTTCAGTGCCAAAAACAGTGTGCAAAAAGATAAACGTTTGCTTCAGTTTAAGCCCCTTTATATTTCTGTCTTGTAATTTCATCCAATTGTTGTCTTCCCTTACAGCTTACTGCTCCAGAAGAAGCTCCATAAGTTTGAATTGGCATGTTTGGCTAACTTGTGTCCTGAGACAGCCGAGGAAGCAAAAGCTCTGATTCCTAGGTAAGCACTTACACATTATACAAAGACTGCTATATACTTCCCTGTGACCTACCTAAAGCCAGCCATGCCCTGGTACCCTCTCTTCAATCCAGCTCCCTTGGTGGAAGAGCATTTGGTCATGGTCTTTCTTCTCCTACCCACTGTCCTGACAGCAACACACTTTGTACATGTCCCTAATGTGCTTCGGAGAGCTTTTACTGGATCAAGTGTAAACCTCTTAAATTGGGGTTCTTAGCTGGCTGTGTTTGTGTTCCTTGGAGTTTTTTCCCGTTGCAGCAAATGAACTGTTTTGTGCATGATGTAGGGGGGAGCAGTAGCTTCTTCATGTCTTGATTGGTACATCATGCCTGAGAGGAGAGAATGAAACATTCATCTGAATTACAGTTTCTTCCTTATTTGTCATTATATAAAAGAGAAGGCTTTGGGATGACCTAACTGTGGACTCCCAGTACCTGGAAAGAGCCTACAAGAAAGATGGACGGAGACTTTTTACAACAGTAGTGACAGGACAAGAGAATGCCTTCAAACTGAGAGTAGATTTAGATTAGATACTAGGGCGAAGTTGTGAGGGTGGTGAGGCCCTGGCACAGTTGCCCAGGGAAGCTGTGGCTGCTCCATCCCTGGAAGTGTCCAAGGCCAGGCTGGGTGGAGCTCTGAGCAGCCTGGAACAGTGCAAGGTATCCCTATCCATGGCAGGGGGTTGGAATGAGATGATCTTCAAGGTCCCTTCCAACCCAAACCATTCCATGATTTTATGTTAAGATTTCATAGCAAGAATGGACTGGCTTATGAGCATGCAGCTACATGATCTTCATTTAGAGGTCTGCTTACACCTGCCTTGCCCTTTTTGAAAAGACATTTTGAAATTACTCAGCAGAAGGTTCTGGGAAGAATGGAGTTTTGTCAGGTAAAGAAGCAGCACTGCATAGGGATTAGAGCACTCTTTGTACAGTGATGTTACTGGTGGTTCCTGGTGGTTCCATAGATGGGTGACAGTGTGTTGAGACTGACAGGAGAGAGTTATGACTGAAATGAATCAAGGGGGAGAGATTATTTCTGAAACCTTTAATGTCTCCTTATTGCTCTTACCTTGCAGCCTGGAGGGCCGGTTTGAAGATGAAGAATTACAACAGATTCTCGATGATATTCAGACTAAACGCAGCTTCCAGTATTAAGGTTAACCCTCAGCCCCTTTATCTGAGCAGATAAACCTGAGGACTTGGGCTGTTTCTGAGCCCTCTGGATCAGTGCAGCTCCCAGCTGAGCGAGGGTGGTTGTGGATGCAGGGTACTCCAGTGCTGTGTTGCCTCAGGTGCATTCAGACTGGAGATCAGCATTGTCCTTTTGGTTTGTTCTATGTGTATGTTGGCAAGGACCCTTTGTATTATGAGAGCAAGGAACCTGAAAGGCCTTTTCCCAGTGGCTCAAGTATTTGTTTCTTCCCTAAGCCCTCTCCTCAGTTTGTAAATTTTCAACGTTTTTGGTTTTTAGCAGAAATATAGGTGTGATTTCGTGTTTTTTAGGAACTTCTAAAGGATGCGGAAACTTGTTCTTGGTTCTCAGAAGGTTCAGTGATGGGCAGCATCAGTTTCTGTGGGTTTTTTGTTTGTTTGTTTTATTGTTTGATAGGGACAGTGATTTTTTACAGCTTCAGTATTTTTCTATTATTGTTTAGTGTAAATTAAAAGATTTTTAAATTAAAGTTGTGTGGTTTCTAAACATTAGGTACATATTATGATTTTGTTAATGAGGACCTTTTTAAAAAATAGATCCCAGACACCTGGGGACTCCAAGGGTATAATAACCCAAGTACAGTTTAGGATAGATCAGAGGTGTTACTACAATCACAGTGAGAATGCATTGGAGCAGCATCTCCCTCTCTGTGCCCTTGTTCTGTACCACATGATTGCAGACACCCAATCTGTATCCTTCTGCAGAAAGAAAAAGGTGAAGAAATCCAGTAATTTTGATGTTAACACGGCCAGATATCCACCTCTGGAGGGATGGACTCCTTAACTAGGTTGCTAACTGCCCTAATTTAGAGATGAAACCAAACCATAAATAATGTGACACAGTGGAGGGCTGGCTGCTGGTGCAGCCTGTGGGAATCACACACCCAGTATTATCAGAGCTCAGTTGCTGGGAGATTCACAAATTGTTAGCTTTTAGTTAAAAGGAATGTTCTTTTGTTAAGGATAAACTTCTTAAACCAGCCCTTTTAAGTTTTGTAATTTTATCACCACGCCTGAAAGAAGGACAATTTTGCAGGAAAGAACATTGGGACAAAGGCAGACAAATGTGTTAAGACACTATTTGGGATGATAAGCAATAGTCTTACTGATCTTGCAAAAGGGAAAGAAATAAAATATTATTTCAGGTCTTCCTAGAAATGTAATGTTGCTGCTGTGCTGAGAGGCTGTACTGGTGTGTGACAACTGTTTGGGCTCACCTCTCCTGGAGAACATTACCTCAGATTTGTGTATGAGCTGGGGTGGCAGTGGCTCCTGCAAGCCTATAAACCACACATGCATCTGTAACTGACCACAGGAGCTTTAACGGGGTCAGAATAATTATAACTAAAGGAGAAAAACCAAGGTGGCAAATCTTTATAAAATAAAGCTTAGCGTCCCCCTTTTGATACAGCATATGACTTCCCAGTAGCTGCTCCTGCTGAATCGGGTTTGCTCTGTAAAATGTTTCTGATCAAGCAGCTTTAAGACATTTTCATCTAAACACACAGACTCTTAGGTCTTAATCACAACTAATTCAGGGAAACAAAGCCATTCTGCACCTCTTTATCTATACTCCCGAATAACTACTTGATGACGCCTTTGTAAGCACCCTTAGAACTACTTAGGAGTGTAACAGACCTAGTGATCGTTAAATTATCTCAGGAGTTCCCACTGTCCTACACAAATAGATTATTACGAGCCTTGAGATTAGTAGATTTTGCTTGTGTTTTGAAATCCGGTAACGGGGACAGAGAACGGAAGCACAGAGTAAGTTCGTTTTGAAAAGACGTCTGAGATTGAGTCCAACCTTTTCAGCGAACACCACCATGTTAACCCGACTATCTTTCCTTGAACACCTGCAGAGACGGTGACTCCACCGCCTCCCTGGGCAGCCTATTCCGAAGGTATTTCTGGGAGCCACACAAGGCGGGCTGTGTTGTAGCGCCTGGGCGTTTAGTGAGCGTGAAAGAACTAACACGGAGCAGCGCAGGACACGGCTGTAGCCGGAAGCAGTGTCCTTTAGGCAAGCAGGAGCCGGTCGGCCCGCGGGTCCCGGCAGTGTCTGGCGCAGGCCCCCGCGCGGCGGCCCTGAGGAGCGCTCGGCGGCCCCTCCGCCCCCAGCGCACACGGGACGGCCCCGACCGGGCCCTCTGCGCATGCGCGCAGCCCTGCGCGCCTCCGCCCTGTGATTGGCGCGCCGGCCGGGCGGGCTCGCGGAAGCGGCGTGCGCCCCGCCCCACCGCAAGGGCGCACGCGCATTGCCACCCGCGGCCCTTCAGGCGCGGCGCCCCCGCCCGCGCGCCCTGACGTAGTGCGCGTGCGCGCTGCCGTGGGGCGCGTGCGCTGCTGGCGGGGGAGGCGGAGGGAAGATGGCGGGCGGCCGCGGGTCGTGAGGCGGCGGCGGAGCTTGCCGGGGCCGGGAGGACGAGGCGGGCGGCGAGGTGTCGGTGGGGCGTGCAGTCCCGGTACGAGAGGCTGGCTGGGCGGTGAGTGCTGCTCAGTGTTGAGCAGGGCGGGTGAGCAGACAGGGAAGCGCGGCCTCCTCCGCCATCTTTAGGCCGCGGCCCTGGAGCGGCGCGGCCGGGGTAGGGCGGGGGCTGCTGGCGGGAACAGGGATACCCGGCCTGGGGCGCCCTGGGGAGCGGCGAGAGCCGAGCTAGGGCCCAGCGCCGCGGCCGGGCCCCGTGGTGGGGTGTGCTCGAGGGCCAGGCCTGGAAGCGGACAGCAGGGCCCCTGTGCTCTTTACTGCACAGGTGTCACTTGGTGGCTTCGCCCGAGTCTCCCGATCCTGGCTTTTTCTACTTCTTTTAATTTTATTATTTTTAAATATTATTCTTCCCTTCGCCTTGGGTCCGAGTGGAGATAGGGTTGTGACTGCTTTGAAGATGGGGCTGGGAAGCTCTGGCTATTACGGGCTGTGTTAGAGACCTCGAATTTTTGACTTGTGTAGTCCTTCACAAAAGTAATCGTCTGTCTCTTAAGGAAAGAGAAGAAAGAGCCACAGACGTAGTGTTTCAGGTTAGTATTTAAGCTGCTCAAATGCCAAGTGAGATAACTGCATTTGCCAGTAAAGAATGGTCTTAGTTCTATATGACTAATAAACATTGGTAAAAGGATGGGAAACCATTATTTATGGTTTTCTTTTGGATTCTGAGAGCACTGTTGCTTGCGTTTTGTACTGCATAAAGCTGTAGAACAACATTGTTGTTAGACTATGTTCCCTGCAAAGTAATAACACACAGCCGTGTGCAGCAGACACTTGTGCTGGCATGGTGGAGGAGCTGATGATCATGCGGTGTCACATTCCACTGACTGAGACTCATCAGCCTGTGTGCATGGGTAGCAAATCTAGGGGACGTGTTCTTGAAAAAATAGCTCAGGGTTTTCCCTTGGATAGAACTCATTAAACTTCCTGCTTTCTTAGAGGTGGGTGTTATTTCTCTCCTGCTGAGTGTTAGCTTCTTTGTTGTAAGTAAATAGTTGTATAATCTCAAATACAGTAATTTTTAATATTAGCAATTGCTTGAACACATCTGTCTGACAAAATTGTCATAGGTAAGTAGTTCTGTGCTCTACAAATCTTGTACCTCATTCCATCCTTGCTTGCAGTTTGTGGGTACTATTTGGGAATCTGTTTTTCTATATAGGCAATAGTCCCTCATCCTTTTAGCAGCATATTTTTTTTCTTTTATGCTTAACTCAATGCTAACTTTTATGCTTAACTTACGCTCCATCCTTCCTTTAAGAGAGGCAATACTGCATGTCAGAGAATTTATAGTATGCAAAAAGTATTGTGCCAAAATACTTCAGGGTTCCCTGCTCCAAAGTTCTTTTTCAGGTAAACTGACATTTACTTCTCAGTGGTTTGCTGCAATATTCTGCCATCATCTTACTCTATGAATATATAATTATTAAACATGTTTCAAAAATCTGATTCTTAACATCTTGTTCAGTTGTGTGGTAGTAGTTCTAATGAGAAGATCTGAAAATGTAGCCACTAAAATAGATGAAAAGATTGGGGGGAGAAAAAAAGCCGTAGTGCTGCAGAGAATGTTGGGTGTGAGTAACTACTCATAGAACTGCTAAAACCTTTTGACTTAAATATCAGTCACTACAAACAGTGACAGCCTTTCCCTGTGCCCAAAGTGTTGGTCCTCTATTGAACCCTTGGAGCAGTAAATATTAGACTGTTTGGACTGTTGGAATTGAAAATTTCTCATCAGTTTTGTATTTGTGATATCAGCACAGGAAGTAAAAGCCTAATAATCCTAAATTGTGCTTAGACAGAGGCTAGGAATGCCTTCTTTTGCTGCAGCAGAGAGACTGATCTGAGGAGAGGATAAGAAGTCTCCTGTCTTGTTCCCATCCCTAGCAGAGGAGTCTTCTGACTCACCTGAAAAAACTAATCACAGAAAAGACACTAGGCTAAGTAGCCATATGGAAGGAGTAGAGTTTAAATTTGTACTGGGATGAGTCCATGCAAAATATTTCAGTTTGTGCATCTACTAGCCAGGTATCTAGGGAATTTCAAGAGTTGGTTCAGCAACCCTGGAAATGAAAATTATTTTGACCTTCTTCAGATAGAGGTTTTAATTTAGAAAACTACTTGTAAAAACAAGCCAGAAGCTATCTGCAGTGTGTTTATGAATTTTAGAAAATTTTTCTTTATTTGCTATGTTTACATTCCTGATACTGGATTGTTATGTTATTGACAGTAAAAATGCAGGTATGCAGGCTTGGTTGATATAGTTAATACAGAAACTGAACATTGTTAGAGCTTGGTGGTGGGGAGGAGATATGCTAAGGGTCTTTCAAAAGATTAAAACCTTAAGATAACCTTGGGTTTTGCTTCTTATCATAGGAAATATCTGAAGGTAAGAGCAGAGAAGTAGAGTTTTTGATAGCTAAGTGGTTTTGATTTGTGTTTTACTAGTAATTTTACTTCAGTTTGGAGCATCCATGGTCCCCTATTTTCCAAGTGGTGCTAAACTTCCCAGCAATCTGTTCTTGTTCACTAGTATTTAAAAAAATTCTCAACATTTCATAATGTCACTTCTGGTTCAACCTGCTCTCCGCTGCTCTCCACACTCTAAATTCTTGTACCAGTCATGTTGTTGTGAAACCTGCCATGGGGATTGAAGTGTACTTTTAGCAGGAAAGCAGCAAGCTGGTTCCTCTGATGTGGCAATAGCACTTTTGCTAACATGTTTGCTGTCGAGGCAGTGTGTTTGCAGTGATTCCAGGTCCTGCTTAGGGCTGTGCAGTGGTCAGGGGCTCAGTCTGCACAGCATACTCTGAATGTGGAGGGACACTGGAGACCAAGTGACTCAGTGCTGTGAAACTCACTGAACTGACACTGCTCCTGTTCTACCTCTGCACTTGCACTAATTGTGGTTTAGATCACATTTTCTATCACCAGTAGAAGGAAAGATTCTCTACAACATTAAGTGTCACTGTTGTCTAACCCTGATAAAGCTTGTGTTGTTTCAAACAATTCCATATTACTGTTCTTATACATATAGGTAGAATATTAAAAAGTATGAGCAATTTTTAACATTTGTTAGACACAAATGAAAGCATTTCTTCCTCCTTATATATTGCATCAAGTAACCCTGGTACATTTTTTTTCTATCAGTAAAAGAGTTAGAACTTTATCTTCCACTCAATTTTTCCTTTAAATAGGATTTTTTCAATACACTGTTGTTAAATCTGAACACTTCCAATTTTTTGTTCACTTTGTTGTTGATTTTGATGTGAAGAACAATAACATGCCGTATGAGCTCTTTGGTGCTATTTAGTCTTCAGTATAATGAAGTATATTGGTTAAAAAAATAAATTCTATTAACTTTTGAAGCTTTGAAAATATTACCATTGTAGTTGTAAATTTTATTTAACCTAGAATTTTAGGTCCTTTTAAATAATTAAAATTATAGTAGTCTTCTGCCTGTCCAGAAGTTGATGCAGTGGTGCAGGCAGCTGTACAGGGGGACCCTTTCTGTGAGCAGAAATGGGATGTTTGTGTTTAGTCTGGCTCACTTTTCTGTTTTGGCCTGGATGTTAAACACGGGTTCTGGAGCCACTGAGGTGGGAAAGAGGAGGTGATGGCAAATCCTTGTCTCTGCCACAGCACTGACCTGGGGTGCACTAGGTGGTGGTGAGCGTGTTGAGAGGCAGCATGCACTGTTCTGGTCTGACAGATCAGCTCTTCTGAAAATACATCCCTGAAATTATGGTCATGTCTACAGTACCAGGTTCTGATCCGAAGCAGCTGGTCTCAAAGCTTGGAATTTAGGTGGCTGTTACCCAAAATTGAGTGCCATGAAGTTCAGCAGTCTGGTGGGATGGAAAAAAGCAGTTTTGCCCCCAGAACTATAGATTTGTTGGCACTGATCAGTTCTTTATAATAATGTTTTATATAATTCAGTATGAGCAGAGGGGTACATGATTAATCCATGTTTCTACAGGTTAAGCATTTGAGGATTTGTTTAAATCATTATCCCAAATCCGAAAGAAACACTATACAAAATAATATGTTAATGTGTCTTTTTTTGAAAGAGGCCAGAGATTGGATAATAAGGAGTCTTTAGTAGTTAATGGGTTTGGTATAGTTTTGTGTTCACGGTGCAGTTTTGGCAGCACAGTGACTTGTATTTTATTTACTGTGGATATAGGTGTATTCATCTGCAGTTTTGGGTTTGATAGGAGCTGCACTTAGAGCTGGTTAAGCAGCACCACAGCTCCAGCTAATGGAAGTGCTGGATTTGCAGCCTGAAGGCTGGGGACCTTTGCAGTCATCGAGTCTGACATGGCATTGCTGAGTGGCAATTTCCCCTGCTTCTGATCCTTTGGTTTTCCTCCTGGGTCAGTGGAGTCATTCCCTGGAATTCTCAGTAGTTCCCTGACAGGCTGCTCTGAGTTTTGTAACACTGAGCAGTTTTTTTAGGTGCATGTCCAGTGTGGTCATCAGATGTTGATGTTGGCTTGAAGGAGGGGTCATGAGAGGGAACACACAGTTGGGCTTAAGCCAGGACTGCTTTGGTTTTGGTCTCAGCAGTTTTAGTTTGGATTTGGGTCATCTCAGTAGTTCAGTGCTGGAGTTCCCTCAGTAGCTATTGCTGCACTTAAATTATGAGGTCACTAGAAGCAGCAATGGCTCTACCCTGGTCCTCCTCCCCCCATCCCAGTAAAAATCAGCACTTTGACAATTTCTTCCTGTTGGGCCATGTTTTTAAGCAAACCATTGCACCTCTTTGCAGAGACTGGTGAAATGTTACGATTCTACCACAGGAAGAATTGGGGATTGTGCAGAATTGCAGGGAGGAGGAGTACAGCCAGAATGAGTATGCTCATTCTGCAATGTTTGCACTGTTTCTCAATTGAGTTTGTTTCTCAAAAGAGTTTGGAACTAAAGTCATACTAGAATCAGTCATCAAACCATATTTTGCAGTCTTTCTCTGTGGATAGATGTAAACATTTTGGTCTCCTTAGTAAATCTAAACCTAATAAATGAAGTAGCTATTTCTAGTAGTATCTTTGTAGACTCCTGACTAATGTAAGCCACAGCTGCCAAGCTTTCTGTGTGGTAAGATGAAAATACTGACCTAGAACTGGTCATGAAAGTGCTGCTTTTGACAGGAAAACTTGCTGATATTTTCAAGGCAGGAGATATGTAGTAGGAAAGAAACGCTGAGGGATTTTAGACTTTTGGAGAACTCCAGCTTTCAAAACTGAAGCTCTCTTTTGTGCTGTTCTACTGAATTGTTCTCATGAGGAGCTTGATGACTCTTGTACTTGGGAGGATCTGACACTGGACCCTTTCTCCTTGAAAGGGTTTGTGTGAACTTGACTCTGCTTTACTGAGAAAGCTGTTGATACAGAAGATGATCACATGCTTTTATTGAACTCTACTAAATGGTAAAACAAAGGCTATTTACTAAAAGATTTAAATGTGGTTTTTTTAGCAGAGTATGTGTGTGTGCATATATATAGTTATACATATATATTCATAACTGTATGTAGTCATTTGCATGGCTCGTAATCCACAAGCAAAGATCAGAAAACATATTCCTGGAAAAAACTGGCTCTGTGATTCCAGTTAAAAGAAAGTGCATTTCTAATTCATTTTCAGTTGTATGAGATGTGTATGCATCACCCATCAGTTTAGAAACTGTTCTAGTATTGAAAGTTTTTTGTTATAGAAGAAATATCTAGGTTGGTTAGGTTTGAAAATAGGTGAAAATTTCTGACAAATCTTAGGACTGCTCAAGTGATAGCTGTAATTTTATACACTGGAAGCTTGAAACTACAATAAACAGCACTGTTTATTTTTCCTATTGTAAATTTGTTCCTCATGGGATTGAACAGTTTCTAGCCTAACCATCAGCAAATGGTTTATGCATTAATCTTCCACATCAAATTGTGGCAAAAGAATAGTTGGCATATATGCTGGACTTTCAAATCTTAACTGAAGCAGGTAGTGAGAAGCTACAGTTCTGAAGATCTTCACATAAGTAATCTACAGTCAGAACTTTATTTGATCAAAGTAGTTTTAGAAGTGCTATTTTCTTTGACTATTTCCTTAACAGGTGTTTGATCAGATTTGCTTTTTTTTGTTTGTTTATTTTTAGGTCCTTGACTTCAGCAGTAAGACAAAAATGGGGAGCATTGATAATTAGCAAGGTTCATCAGGCTTGTTTAGCAGCATTATGTGGTTCAACAATGTTTGAATTGTTTGCTGCAATTCCACTACTTTTGCTTAATGATGTCTCTTCATTAGCTAAGTCTAGGCATAACAACTGTAGGTATTAATTTGCATATTTATACTATAAACATAGTTGCTAATTTAGATACTCTGCTGTTGCGGCATCTAACAATCTTCTGTCTTGGATAAGTATGTGTGTATCTGCTACATCTTTTTATGAAAAGATAATAAAAAAACCCTTTAAAAAATCATCTTGGATATTGTGAAGAAAATATTGTAGGGTAGTATGTTATAGGCCATTTATTCTGCAGTGTGGATGTACAGTTATTTAGCCTCTTCTTTTCTTACATTGAATACATGAGCTGTGCAAATAACCTTGAGGTGCCCAGAAGATGAGGGCTCTGTTGCACCAAGTCTCCACCTCTGGATGCAGGTTAAGGTATGGACTTCGGTGGTGAATGGACTTTAACATTAAAATATGCAGCGAAATAAAAAGTTTTTTTATCTTGGAGTTTCTACTGAGGTATAAAATCTCTTTTGAAGAGAGAAGTAGAAAAAGGATCTTTGAAATACAGTTAATAATTGCTGAAAAACATTGCTCTTAAGTTGTTTTTTGGGTTTTTTTTACCTTCTTCTCACCATATAAAGGCGCATTTTTTCACATGATCACACATGATAGCACTGTCATCCTGCCCCTTGCTACCCCTTCCAGACTTCAGTTGTGTAATTATAGAAACTTAAGACACTCTTCTACCTTTATTTGGCCCAGAAACTGGTATGGCAAACAGCATTGTTTTGTCAGAAGATGGGCCTGAGTAACGGGGAGAGAGGCAGTGAGTGAACATTCCTGGGGTCATGAAGTAAAGATTTTCTTAATTCTGTTGATTTTTGCAGCTTCTCTTCTGTGCAAAAGCAAATGTTGCAAGAGTTCTGGATATGTTTGGTAATCATTTAACAGATAAAGGTTATGAAGAGTAAATCTTTCTAACATGTTTCAACTCTTCCTAGATGTTACTAAAAAGGCTTTGATGTCTTTTCAGCATTGAATTTGCAACTCTTAGGGTCTCAGATACTCTACTTTGTTTAGTATATTAAAGTGTATGTCTCTTCCATAGTGTGAATGAGGAGAATGAAACTGTTGCTAGATTATATGAACTTTGTTTTCTTAATCATCAAAATTGCAGAAGGCTGTTCCTGAAACAAAACCAATTTGCTGTGTTTCCCTACTTAAGTTTTGCCCTACAAACTGCCATAATCCTTCTAGTCCTTTTCCCTTCCACTGATAATAAAGTCCTCTGAAGAATTGTTTTGGAGAATTTCTTGTCACTCTTTCTCCTCCTCTCTTGTCTGTCCCTGTCCATCCCATGATGTACCTAACAGTAGTACTTGAGTCAAGAGGGACTTGAGGAATGGGTCACCAGGAGCACCTGGAAATCAGCAAGGAGACCTGCAGAGTTCTCCATGGGCAGGCAGAGCCTCCTGGATTTGTACAAGCTGCAGAATTGACTGGCTGCTCAGCAGGCTCACACAAGAGACCCAGAGAGCCTCAGTGCCAAGTGAATAGGAAACAGCAAAGTTCTCCTCACAAGGAAGGCCAACTGCACATTGAATGAAGCTGGGAGGAGTATCTCACACACATTCAGCTATGACTTTTTTGTTCACTAGGTTTTGGTATTATAACCACCTGAAGAGTGTCTTGCTATTTAGGATTAGCAAGGATAACAGGCTTTTTTTTTCCTTTTAAGCTACTTCTCATACGTAATTTTTTTAGTATTTGTCATCGCATGTTTCTGTGTTTTAAACATCAGTCCTAAAGTTTTGTTTCCTGACAAAGTAGCAGCTCCAAGGTAAGGCAGACTCAGTAATCACTTCAGCATGAAAACCAAGCTGTGAGTCTTCAGCTCATTAGGATGAATTGCTGTTATCACAGGGACTCACAATAAAAGACAGTTTCAGTTATAATGCGGGTCTTCATAAATACTAAGCAGCAGTTGAAATAAATGAGTATTTGGGATATTTAGAAGGAGGAAGAATGTTTTATTAAAGAAAAATTGTGTGTAAGCTTTAAGGTAAAACCAGGGTATCCAATTGGTAATAGTAAAGTCATGGCAGCAGACTAAATCCTGTCTATTTTCTAGCTGAGGTGCAATCTGTCTTGTGTCCTCGTGCTGCATGTGCTTGCTTCCATGTTTGTTTTGAAGTACAGTTCAAGAAACTGTAGCTCACAGAAGTTGCTTTTGTGAGGTGCAGAAGGGCAATGATTTCAGGCTGTTGCACTCATGGAAACAGTTTTCTCTACTGTGGACAGAGAGGTAAAGCAGGAGCTGTCTGAGTCCTGTGGACTGAAGTATTTTGAGGGTTTTTTATAATGTATGTAAGCACATAATCTCCTGTAAATATGTCTGCTTTGGAATGAGTCAAGGGTTCAGCTTGAGCATAAAATAAGGAACGTTTGTGATTTGTTTATGAGGTATTTGTTGAGTACTAGAAATTCAGAATTTGAAGGAAGTGTTTAAAGAAGGTGTTAAAGTGTGTGTAAGTTCCATGCAGCTAAGCAGGCTCAGCTGTTAAAGCTTATCCCCCAGGCTGTAACTAAGACTTCCAGACTGGCTGTTAGAAGATGTCCTCCCTTGGGATTTTAGGTAGCTCCATTTTTCTGTAAGTTTGCTCTCCTGTTTCAGAAGTTCTTGAGCATTGTGTGTTTTTATGTAAAACTTAAAGGTGTAGCCCTTTTTGTCAATTAAATATCAGCACTCCTTTTCCTGCAGGGAATAAACCCTTTAAATCCAAAACTGCATCAACCTAATCCCATTTTGCCATGTTGCATGTTCTGTCCTTTTAAACTCCATAGAGTGTGTGTTTATATTCTGCTGAAAATCCAAAGGTTTGAACTTTGTGGTGAAACTGGGCATTGTGAAAGTACAGAACTGAAGTTAAAGAGGAAAAAAGTGCTTCTGTGTTTAGGGTTTTGATGATACCAGTGTAGTAGATTTTAGACTGTGCGTAAAACAAAAAGCTTTGGACTATTTCCATATAAGAACAGATCTGTGAGTCTTTTGGGCAGAGTAGTTTATTGTGACTTAGACAATTATTAATTGAAATATGTTTCTGCAATTTTAATGAAAAATAAGATTTTTATTTGGTTTTATACTTTTTCTCTTGGAACACAATGACTGGAATGGGGAAAGCTGCTAAATTTTTCCCTTGATTTGCATGGTCAGAATTTAAACCCCATTTCTAGGAAAGTTTGGTTCACAAATAGAATACAATAGAGAATGGTTGCAGATGTGTGTTGGGAGCAGAGCAGTAGAGCCCAGGGAAAATGTGCTTGCTGCAGAGAATAGGAATGTTGCATAATAGTGTTGTATAACATAGGGCAGTATTTTTGCCTTGAGTTTGTTGATTTGCTGTATTATGGACCTCTAGCACCTGTAGATAATTAAGGAGTCTCTCAAATTGTAAGAATGGTTTTGGTTTTAAGTTTAAACTTCTTGTGCTCACATCTGCATGGCTTGTAGAAAATCTTTTGAGATATGCATGTAAAAATGCACAAAAATGCATGCTGCAGTGCCTTTATGTAATTCAAAAGTGAGATTAAGATTTTGAAATATTCAAAGGTCAAGAACCTTTCACAGTTTTTTTTACTGTTAGAGGTCTGCTTTTGACTAAGAAATTGGGCAACTTTGTACTTCATTATTGAATCTAGTTTTTTAGCTAATTTTGTAATCCTGCTTAATACACCAGTTCTCTCTCATAATCAGTGGGAAAAGATACTATTACATTCTAGTGGAACAGCTTAATCTGTCTCAAATCTGTTCTGAAATAAAAATAATACAACCTACATGTAATAAGAAAAGTATTCAAAATTACTTGAGATTTTTGATTTTTTGTCTCTTAAAGATGTAGAATTTGCAGACATTGGGCAGTCTTGTTTTGTGAATCTGATTAAATATTTTTCCAATGCAGTAGGAAATGGAAACACAAAGGAATTTGAGGAATTGGTCAGATTAATCTGTTTTCACTACATCTGCAATTTGGCATAGTGGGGATTTTTTTTTTCATATTTTCATCAGTGCTTTCTGAGTGGATTTACCTTATG
>VZTT01004422.1:42595-74977 GCA_013400855.1 Buphagus erythrorhynchus
GTAAGATTAATCTTTTTAGAAAAAATATGGCATCTGAATGGAGCAGAAACCACATCTCATCTGCTTTGAGAGATTAATTCATTGACAGACATGCAAATTAGTTTTGGCAGATTTCAAGTATTATATTCAGGAAAATGTGGTAGAAGCTGGCTGCTGCTAGTGCTGGTTTTACAGTGGCTTTGGTAATGTGATTTTCTGATACTTCTGCAGGTTTTAAGCTTACCTGCAGCTCTCTTGCTCCATTCCTGTTGGTGAGTGAAGCAAGGGAGATAGAGAAACCCCAGCTGAAAACAAACCTTTTTCTCAGGTTCATTTTCTATTTAAAAGAGAAATTATTTTAGGTCCATCTCATTTAGTTTAAAATACTTGGAAGACTGTTTACTTAAATGGTTTGCAGAAATGAAGAATCCTTTTTTTTTCTGTGTAACCCTCTGCCTGGGAATTTTATGATTTCAAGAACTTGTCTGTCACTCTTCTCAGTCTTTAACCAGGATGGCTGGCTCTGTTTCTGTGTAACAGAGAGATTGTATGTGTGTACATGCATGTTTATTTCCTTTTTAATTTTCTAAAACATGGTTGCTGAAAATGAAAATAGCAAAAATTTGAACATTTATTTCTGGAGTATATCTTTTCACATAATTCTTTTGCACTGGGAAAGAGGTAGGATTCCCAGGAAAGGAAAGAGGCTGGATGAGGAGACCAAGAAAGAGCTTTCCTCAGGAAGGGGAAGCCATGGAAGGATCCACTGCTGGTCTCCAGAGCAGAGATGCACATTCTCCCAAAGGACAAAAGAAGGGCAGATCTTTTAGAATGTGGATATGAAGTGTTGATACTCTGTAAAAGAGGGAAAGGAATAAAATGAAATTTTATTTGATATGATTGTTTTCCAGAACTCGTGTGTTTATTCAGATGCACTTAGAGATTTCTTAATATACAAATTAAAAAATGCAGAGAGATACTTTCTCAGAGATGAATATTGACAGTAGGACTTTTTAATCTTTAAAAGGAAGTTAGTTATCTATACATTGTAGATGTAAAATTGCTTTGCTAATCACAGAAAGATGTGTTGAACAATAAACTTGGTGAGGTGCTTTTTGAGATGGTTCTTCTCCAATCCTGATTTTCACTGAGTGTCCCAAACCATGTTTTGAACTCCTGTGAGCTGCTGCAGTGAAAATAACTACTGTCAATTCTCACTGTTTCTGTGTCACTGGAAAAGTGCTTTTTTTAGAGTCTGTGTGTGCTTTATGGTAGAACTAATACATGTTTAAAGAAGTATCATATAGATACTCAGGACATTCTTAGCACTCATTTTCTTTTGCTGCTTTAGCCATTTCAGACAATGTCTTTTAATTTTCAGTGTGTTGTGTTTAGTGAGCAGCATGGTTTGTGCAGGAACTGCTGCTTGCACTCTGTAGCATAGCCTTCTTTGCTACCTTTTGGAAACACACTTTTCTTCTGACATATTCAGTTTATAACTTACTGTATTCCACCCTAGTTTCTTTACCTTCAATTAAAAATACCTATTAAATAGGCAAGGATGTTTTAATTACCAGTTAACTGCATTTCATTAATGATGAGCTTTATTTTTTGCATGATCCATGTGTAATATGTCAAGATTACACATAAATCAGGGGTTTTTTTCTTGTAATATTGAACTACCTGTAAGTAGTGATTGTTTTTAATATAAGCCAGGACTCTTTTTCTCCAAGATTTACCAGTTTGGTGGTTTTGGTTTGGTTTGAGCAGCCTAATTTGGTTTATTTTCATTTAGTGAAGTTATGTGTGAAATGCTTTGGTTGCATGATTGAAGTCTCAATCTGTCAATTTTCAAAACTTAATGCAAGGTTAATTTTTATATAAAAGGAACAACCATATGAAAATAAGATGATAAAGTAATAACGCTACTACATTAAATACCAGCATTACCTTTGTAGCCTTATTTGGGTACATATGTTCAGTGGGAACCATTTTCTGTAATTGACTAATACTGTATGTGACTTTTTGCTCATTTTAAAAAGCAAAGAAACTGCCCAAATCCATCTGCCTTTACTCCATGGTGCTCTGGGTGTGAGATTTTTGAGAGTTTTTTTCATTTTTAATTCTATTCTCCAGTAATATCCCTCTGATTGCTTGAGGGCATGAATAGACCTGGCATCCTTATGCCACTACTAGGAGGAACAAAATGCTTGCTCTGTAGGCTCTGTGTCCCCAAGTACATTTATGTCTCAAAATGTGTGAGGCCTTGAAAGGGCTATTCATGGGGACAGGAAAAATGGAATACAAAAATAAACTTAGTTCACGTTACAATAAGGGTATAATGAACTAGAAGGAAAAGCAGTTGGTTGTTAACATTACTGTCCAGAAACAATAAAATGTGAGGTGACTTATGCCAGATGTTGGAAGCAAATCTTGCTGTTGCTTCTAATTGTGTGAATTAAGGAAAATACGGTTTCTTTCATCTAAACTCCTGTTGATGGACTCTGAAATAAAGTTGGGTACTTTGCTTAAAATAGGAAGTTGGATGTTACTACATAGGATTGCACAGTGTCCTCTAATTTGTTTGCATGTTTCTGCTCACACTGCCAATACAAAAGGAGCTTTAGCTAATAGATATGCTGACTTCTGACATTGTAGTTAATAAAAAAGATCTTAAGGAGAGCCTGCTGAGACTTTGATTTGTCACAACTAAAGACCAAGTAGGATACTGATTACCATTAAATGGGTATATTTTTCTGACTTGAATGGGGGTCTTGGGGAACAAAATGCGAAAAATGTTTCATGTGATAATTGTGTGCCAAAACCATTTCTTTCCAAAGCTGCTTTGTTTGGAAGCTTCACTTGGTGTGTATGTGCACTAATGTATGTGTATGCACACACATTTTTTTTATATGTCTATTCATAGATTATATACTGGTCATACCCACACATGACGTGATGAGGATGTTATGTGGATAAAACATAGTATTTGAAGAATTATTAGAAGGAAATGGTCCTAAGCAGGTGGAAAAACAATACTTTTCTCAGAGTTTGTAAATGCAGATAGAAAGATTTTTGTGATAAGAGTTGAAAACTTCAAAAGTTGAAGAAACAGAATGTAAATGCTTCATTTTCCTGATCCTGTGTCCTCTCCCATCATGTTGTTGTAGTGTCACTTATTGTCTTGTCAGAATCATTAATGTAAAAGGATCTTCGGGCATGAAGATGTCTAATTAACATGTTTATGCCTTTGGTCCTACTTTTTGCTGATATGGATTGCACCTTAAGTGAAGGTTGTTTATGCTAATTTAAGCTAGACACTGGTTGGACTCATCTAAACTATTGTAATCTAAATTGACCCATATCACACTTAATGCTGTATTTAGCAATGATAGTAATGCAGAACATTTCTTCAGTGGATTTTTTTTTTCCTGGAACATGAAAAGAAAGTATTAACTTGTTGCTTTGCAGTGTTTCCCTATGAAGGGATTTTTGGGATGTAATATTTTCTTGCAAATATAGCTGATCAGATTTTTTTTTTAAGCCCCAGCATAGATCTTTGTCTGCATTCTTGGTCTCGGTTCTTGACATTTACTTTTGCATTACTTGTTAGGGAGTATAGATGTGTGGTTTTGAAAAAATACCTTCTTCCCTCTGGTTTAGAGCACTGATTGGTATAAGGGAGTGTCAAGCTTCAGACTTGACAAAGAGTAGTATTGGAAATTTCATCTGGGTTTCTGAGGCTTCTTGTGGTGTGGTGTTGGTTTTTGTGGGGTTTTTTGATTGTTTTTATTGGGTTTTTTCCTCTGACTATTGAATAACTATATTTAGGAAACCTAATGGACTTGTATGTTTAATGTCAGCTTGTTCAGCCCATTTGAAGAAGCCACTTTCTCTTTTTCGATATAAACCACCAACAATAAGATTTTACCATTAGTATTTAACACTTGAAACCTTTACAACAGTTTGGTATCTCCTGCCAAGTTTTAAGAGAATTTGAGACGGCGTTAGGGAGACTTGAAGTAATTGCTGTGTGAGAAAGTTTGGATAGGATACCTTGTTTCAGGCACCTGAATGTTGTAGCTGTGTGTTCCAGTGGTGGTCTGGAGTGGGAGTGTTTGCAGGACAGTCAGACTCGTGGGGTCTATAGACCACCGGGATGCCTGGATGGGGCAGCTTTCAGGCAAATGAGCCTCCCAGCCACCAAATGAAAGTTTGTTTTTTGGAAGCTGGTCTCTGTCTTCCCCCCCTTCATTCCAGTTACCAAGTTGGTCTGATAAGATGCTACATCTACCAAAGGTGTTAAATTTCCTTAACCCAATTGAAGGAAATGCTGGTTTAGTTTGAACTTGTTTATCTCGAGTGGAGAATAGTTGTGGTGGCTTTAGTGTAGGTGTTGTTTGTGTAGCAAGGAGCTGGCTGCTGCGGGTAGCTTGTTTTGTAGCTGGCTGTCACACTTTGTTAGTGTGAAAAGGGGAGTGGAAGTCCTGGGTTTGCAGAGCTGTTCACTGCTCTGTGCCAACAAACTGCCTGATACTTAAAGGGCAACCTGCTCCTAGTGGTTAGAAAGAACCTCTTAAAAAGAATCAAACTGTGCTGCTTTTAAACAGTCTCTTAGATATCTAACATTTCTATCTTAGCTTTCTTTTGCTACTTAAAAAGGGAAATGTTTTTGAACTACCGGGATCAAAAAAAGTGAGATAAAATTTTAAAATTTGGCAGTGAAATGACTTCACCTCTTCCAAATTGAGGATACAAGTGTTTTGACTACTTAGAAAAGTACATTCATAAATTTACAAGCAGATTACTTAGTCTTCTTTTAAAAGAAATCTACTATTTCCTTTTTTTGTTACATGCACTTTGCTTCTGTGCAAAGGAGAGCTTCTAGGCATTTTTAAATTCCCTTGATGACAGTGCTAGTTACTTTTGGTTAAAATGTTTTCCAGAGTGAGTTTGGGATGTGGGGGAGAGCATGTTCAGAATGAAGTTTGAGCTTTCATTGGTTCAGCATGTGTCAGTGCTTAGTCTGAAGTTAGTATACACTTAAAGGCTGTGTATATTGTAGTTTTCAGCTCTGAAGGAGTTGCTATGATCTCACCATTTAAGGATTTCTTAGACTGAAAAGTGAGGTTTTACACTCATTTTCCTCTGTCAGAAAAATTCTGAACTTTGAAATTTTCTCCCTGCCCCTCACATTTTCTTAACACTGTCAGTGAGTCTTAGTTATATTTACTAAACTTTGTTAAATGTGACTCATTTTTTTTTGTAGTCAGTTGAAAATATACCTACAGGTAGAATGTGATCTGTGGTCCATTTACAAGAAGTTGTGTGAAAGGAGTGTAATTTTGTTTTTAGGTCATAGAATAAGATGTTGAGTCAACATTTGAAAACTTTCTCTTTTAATAGCTAAATTAATCTATGATTAGTGTGGTGTTTACTGTTTTTTATGCTGAATCTGAAATATCCTCTTGCCATTTATTTATATTGTCTTACTGAGGACATTCTTTTCCTGTACATTTTAATTTAGGGATGGTAATGCAAACTTAGTAGTGATGTATTTCAATACAGAATTCCTCCTTATAGATAACAAAAGTATTTACCTGTAAAGGTGGTATTTGCTTATCCAACATTTATCTGCTTTGATGCTGGCTTTATGTGGCACAGGGGAAAAATAATAATTGTTCAGAGGAATCTGCAAATTTTTTTTTGCCTAGAAACAGTAATTTCTGAAGCTGTTACTCCTTGTATACCTAAGTTGGGGGACATGCTGAAGTGGGATTTTTCTCATTGTTGTGTGATAACTCACCTGGAAAGAGTTACTTCTGAAGCTGTTATTCATCCTTGTACACTGAAGTTAGGGGAGAAGCTGAGGTGAGTTTTTTATCATTGTAGTATTGATAACTCCCCTAGAAACAGTAATTTCTGAAGCTGTTACTCCTTGTATCCCTAAGTTGGGGGACATGCTGAAGTGGGATTTTTCTCATTGTTGTGTGATAACTCACCTGGAAAGAGTTACTTCTGAAGCTGTTATTCATCCTTGTACACTGAAGTTAGGGGAGAAGCTGAGGTGAGTTTTTTATCATTGTAGTATTGATAACTCCCCTAGAAACAGTAATTTCTGAAGCTGTTACTCCTTGTATCCCTAAGTTGGGGGACATGCTGAAGTGGGATTTTTCTCATTGTTGTGTGATAACTCACCTGGAAAGAGTTACTTCTGAAGCTGTTATTCATCCTTGTACACTGAAGTTAGGGGAGAAGCTGAGGTGAGTTTTTTATCATTGTAGTATTGATAACTCCCCTAGAAACAGTAATTTCTGAAGCTGTTACTCCTTGTATCCCTAAGTTGGGGGACATGCTGAAGTGGGATTTTTCTCATTGTTGTGTGATAACTCACCTGGAAAGAGTTACTTCTGAAGCTGTTATTCATCCTTGTACACTGAAGTTAGGGGAGAAGCTGAGGTGAGTTTTTTATCATTGTAGTATTGATAACTCCCCTAGAAACAGTAATTTCTGAAGCTGTTACTCCTTGTATCCCTAAGTTGGGGGACATGCTGAAGTGGGATTTTTCTCATTGTTGTGTGATAACTCACCTGGAAAGAGTTACTTCTGAAGCTGTTATTCATCCTTGTACACTGAAGTTAGGGGAGAAGCTGAGGTGAGTTTTTTATCATTGTAGTATTGATAACTCCCCTAGAAACAGTAATTTCTGAAGCTGTTACTCCTCCTTGTCCACTTGGGGGAGATGCCAAGGTGGGCTTTTTGTCCCTGTGGTGTGGTAACTCAGTGTTCCACTCTCTGCAGCCTGTCAGGACGCAGCCATGGCCACAGAGATCGGCTCCCCGCCGCGGTTCTTCCACATGCCGCGCTTCCAGCACCAGGCGCCGCGGCAGCTGTTCTACAAGCGGCCTGACTTCGCGCAGCAGCAGGCCATGCAGCAGCTCACCTTCGACGGCAAGCGCATGAGGAAAGCTGTCAACAGAAAGACCATAGACTACAATCCTTCTGTCATCAAATATTTGGAGGTCAGTTAATGAATTTTTCTCGTTTTGTTTACAAGCCTTTTTTTTTTTTTTTTTTTTTTTTCTTCCCGATATTTGGGATTGCGATTTTCAGTTTACTGGGAGATCTACTGCTGCATATTCAACCAAAATTACAAATGCTTGTTAATTTGGTATATTGTGAATAAAAAGGGGAGGTTGAGCATTGGCAGTAAAACTGCATGTGTTGTGTATTTTGTGTAAATACCAAGTTTTGCGTTTTGTCTTGAAATTCTGAGTTGGCCTGCAGTTGAATATGTTGTGTAGTGTTCTGACTTTTCATAAGGAACTGATTATAAATAATGTAGTTGTTCTTATTTTTGTTATGAAATAGAAATTTCCCAAAATGGAAGATGAACCTTTACTTTACTTTACTCCTTCCCATCCATAATCAGGGCACTAAAAATGTTTTCTCATGATTTTACTAAATGGCTCTTCAGCTTGCAGTGTGGCCTCTGAAAGTCATTTATATACATTAAGAAATAAAGAAAACTTAACATTTAAGTTTTATTGAAGAAATATTTCTCTTTCTTTAGTTCACCTGATGGGATGGCATTACTTAGGAAATACAATTTTCTCATCCAAGATTTACTCGATGAGTACTGGATGTTACCCTGGAAGAAATAGAATCAAATCTAAATATTGACATTGTTGCAGATGCAAGAGCAACATTGCAAAAATGTGATTAAATTAATTCCATCTGCTATGGCCAGTGCATGGTTATAGCTTGTAGGTGTTTACAGTTAGAAGGTTTTCTTAATTACTAATCCGTTATCTTCCAAGATCTGTTCAAACATCAAGTATTTTAAACACATTCTTATGTTCTAGGAATGCTCCAAAAGAGATTATATTAATAGTGGACTATTCTAAAAAAGAATTTTAGAAGTCCAGGACCTTTTTACTGTATCAGGAAACAGCACCCTCAAAATTCTGTTTATTAAAACAGTAACAACATAAAAAAACAAAAATAGGTCTCCATCTGCTGCCTTCAGTACTACTGATTTAATGTAATGTGGTTCTAGGAAAAAGAAACCTAACCAAGAAAATGCGTAATTTGTTCTTGGCTTAATAAGTTGTAGCAAACTGTAGTGGTGCCTGCCGGGAATGTTTTACCTAGAATTGTAACTTGTTTCCAGTATGTGCACAGATCAAAATTTATAGGGTCTGTGGCACAAAGCCGAAATAAGTAATTTAATTCTAAATTAATGAGAAGTGTTTTTGAAAAGGTTTTGTTTGAGAACTCACAAAATTTAACTAATTGAAGACGTTGTTATCCCTTGGTCTTCTAAGTTTCAGCCATTTGAGAGCGTTGTCTTTATGCTTGCACTGCAGAGGGTCCTTTTGTGCCTCCTGCTGCTGTGTGGATTTCATGGGGAGTTCATCAGCACAGCTGCTCATGGTGTAAATTCTTGTCCTGAATATAAAGCTTTGACACTGGGCACCAGAGTACCACAGCAATGTTTCTTGTAGGACTACATAGGACTACTGCTTTCCTGGATTTGCTTCAGTCTGATGAAATTAACACTTCAAACATTCCTGACTCCTCTTCTTACAGAGTATGAATTCCACATGTTCCTTTTCCTGAGTCCAAAGTCTTAACGCAGTTCATTCTAAAATCCTTGGAGCGCTTTAGAATTTCCCAAACAGGATCTCCATGTGTTTGTTATTTTCTTTTTATTTGTTATTTTTTATTTGTTATTTTTTTTCATTTAACAATGAAGTGCACTATTATGAACTAGGAGTTGTTTTCTTCTTTCCAGAATAGAGTATGGCAGAGAGACCAACGAGATATGCGAGCGATCCAGCCCGATGCAGGATATTATAATGATGTAAGTAAAATTTTCCTATTCACTGATGAAGTTGTGCAAATAAAAATTGTCCAGGAAATAGGAAGGGTTCTACATGTCAACTGAGGTTATTTTTGTATCTGCAAAAAGCCTTAAAGCTATGGAAGGGTATCTTCACTCTGTTACTTTGTTCTGTCGGAATCCATGTCCATGAAGGGACCTTAAAGTTGGACAGGCTTTTAATTTCTGTGCATAAGAACTTCCATAATGCAATGAGGTTGCAAAGCTGCTCTTGAGGATGCTGTTTCTGGATGGTTGGGTTGTTAAACCATGCAGACTTTGAAACACTTCTACCAACTTACTTCTGGTAATGTCCCTGCAAATGACAACCTTGCTTTTCCAAAAATGGGTGTTTAAAATGTGTTCTTTTCTTGAAGTTTCTGATTTAAATGTCATTAGTAAATCTTTTCTTTCTTCTTTTACAGTTGGTCCCTCCCATAGGAATGCTGAACAACCCTATGAATGCTGTGACAACAAAATTTGTTCGGACATCTACTAATAAAGTAAAATGCCCAGTGTTTGTTGTCAGGGTGAGTGCAGTGTTGGAATTACTTTGTTTTATTGTCTTAATTTAAATTAGACTGATTCTTAACTGAACAAGATGGCAGTTAAAGCATCTTTAAATAAAAATAGCATGTGCAGTGTATGGACTACTTCTGTGTCCAGTCTTTCTATGGAGAGCTTTAGGAAAATAAATGGTAAGGTCTGAGTACACAGGAGTTCTTACTCTCAGAGTTTGGGGTGCAATTGCTACCTTCCTTATTACATTTCTGAGAGCTGACATGTCTTGACTCAAAAGAAAGGGAGTTTGGTCTCTGTGCTGTTTGAGTCTCATTGCAACTTTTAACAATTTTCCATGATCTCACAAGTATTGTTTAGTATGGATATTGTGTGCTGAAAATGCACTGGTGCCAATAAGCTGTTTCTTCTTTACAACTAGAGTTTTGCATTGTTTTTACAGTGGGCTTTGCCCTGTTGTTACAAAAGTCAAAAGCCCTCTGGCACAGTTCTACATTTTTTGCCTTCTCACATCCTCTAGAATGTCATTTAGTAGCTTCCATTTCCACAGAGTCCTTGAAGAAGCTCATGATTTATTTGGAGAATTGTGAAGAAATATTTGAATGTTATATTTGCACAGTTTAGTTAAATGTTTCTTTTGCAGTGGACTCCTGAGGGGAGACGCTTGGTCACTGGTGCATCTAGTGGGGAGTTCACTTTATGGAATGGACTGACTTTCAATTTTGAAACAATATTGCAGGTAAAGTAATCTGTCAAGAGTTCTTTGTATTTCCTTGAGGTCTTGGAGCATGTCTTAGGACACATCTTCACACTGTTTATCATGGTCTGTGGTCTGAGTGGTGATGGGAGCCTTAGAGATCTTTTATTCTGCTCTGATCCCATATCAGACCATGGCTTCAGGCAATTCACTTCATGCTTCTCATTCCACTTCCATCTGCTATAAGTGTTAACTGTTCTCAAGAATGTACTATGAGTATTTGTAAAAATAAAGAAACACTTTGGAAACAAAGTGCAAATACTCTTATTATTTAGAAGACCATTGTATACAGGGTAAGGGATTTTTCCCCCCAACATCTTGAATGTAATTAGATCATCTCATTTCCTCATGGCAGCTGTTAAGTCATAACTTCAGTGTTTGTGTGGATCAGACAGTATTTGAATGTGTTTGCTAGAAGTTCTGTTTCTGAATTTGCAGGCTCACGACAGCCCTGTAAGGGCTATGACTTGGTCACACAATGATATGTGGATGCTGACAGCAGACCACGGGGGATATGTGAAATACTGGCAGTCCAACATGAACAACGTCAAGATGTTCCAGGCACATAAGGAGGCGATTAGAGAGGCCAGGTTTATACACAATATACCATTTTCTGTAGTACCTATTGCCATGATTAGACTGTTCTCTAAGTGTATTCTGGGTGCAGAAATGCATGGGTTCTGTCAGATTCTGGGAGACTTCCTGCACCACATAAACACAGTATTTCCTTTTGTTTCCACATTCTCACCGTTTTGCTGGCACCTTTCTGAATTAGTATTGTCCCAGTATCCGCCTCTGCAATATGTTAGAGATGTATTTGTCTGCCGCATTTTGCACTGGTATTCTTTTCATTTTTATATGGTGACAATGTGTATCAGTTATTCCTTTTTATACGCACTGTGTAAGACAACAATTTCATTCCAAATAAAGAATTCAGTCTTTAATAATCTAACTGAATAAAATATAAAGCCTTCAGAAATAAAACACCTGCATAGTTCTCACAAAATAATAAAACACTAAATAAAGTGAAGAACTGCTTGGCTTGGTGAAGCCAGGACTTCCAGTAATACTAAATACCCACGCAGACTGCCACATACAGAAGTCTAATGTTAATACTGAATGGGTTCTTCAAGCTTGAAACTGTAAGAAAGCCATTGAAAAGAAGATTGTAGGATATTCTCTTGGTTCAGTGTTGATGCCTCAGTTGTGCAACTGTCTATATAAAAATCAAATCTAAAGTGATACTTACCAGTAAGATGTAAATGGAGGGTGTTTCTAGAGCAAACTTGCATATAATTTTTAGTAAATGCTTTTAAAGTAAGCCTGAAGAGAAGCTGCAGATCCCAAATGGTGCTAAAACAGTGTTTCTTTGGGTTCAGGTGCTGGCCCTTGGTGATAAAGGTTCACTGCCACAAACTTGCTTTCCACAAACGTCACCATTTTTCTTGGTAGGGTGCAGCATTTTCTGCCAGACTTTGGTTAAGAGAAGTACTTACTTTGGATTCAGTTACTGTCTGAGTATCATGGCCATGCACTGAATTTCTCTACTGCTTTAGGCCCTTTCTTGATCATAAAGATCTAGGATTTCACAAGGGCTCCCTCATGGTCTTTCACTGCACCACAAAGAAAGTTGAATGCCTGTCAGTTGTTGGAGATGTTCTGGCCCTATTCACATGGTTAAATGACTCCTTGCTTTTCCAGTGACTTTCATCAATCAATGTTAACTGCTGAATCTGGAAGCTGCTTATGTGTCTGTAGGATTCTTTTCATGTTGTTGGTGGGGTGTAATAAGGGGGAGTGTTTCCAAATTGCTCTTATAAGTGGTATGTTTGTTTTATATAGGTTTTTTTTCCCAACAGTTAAACCAAGTAGCATTTTCCTGTAACCAGCTTTCCCTTATTTTTTGCTTCTCTGCTGCAAAGCACCTGTGGCTGAAGAGGAGTTTTTTCCTAAGAACTGTTCTCCTGTGCTTCTATGCAGTGTCACTTTCTTGTGGTATTACCAAACATGAAAATCTAGGGTAACAGTTACCAAACCATATTGATGTTGCTTCTCCTGCAGAGAAGGCACTACTGTGTGCAGTCACAGATAGGAAGGTGCTAAGAATAAATGACAGGTTTTTTTCCTCATTTGACAGGGGACTGCAATGCAATAGTAATCCTATGCTAAATTCATGTCATGTGAAGTGCCGTTTGGCAGGCACTGTATTCACTTAAAAGTGCCTATGTTCAAATGCCTCCTTCAGTGTATAACACATTACAGTATAATTTTGCCCTGTCTGAGAAGCATAGATAATCTGTTAAATGCTGACTTCTTTCCCCTGCTGTGTGTCTTCATGTAACAGTTTCTCACCCACGGATAATAAATTTGCTACATGCTCTGACGACGGCACTGTTAGAATCTGGGACTTTCTACGTTGCCATGAGGAGAGAATTCTTCGAGGTATGTGTACCAAAAGTACTGATTGGGGTATTTCAAGAGGGGGAAAACTTTTTTTTTTTTTAACTAGGTGTTCACAATACAGAAGTATCAGCTTGTCTACAATTTTTGTCTTAATGCTCCAAACAAGTTTTTGTTTGGGTGCTGCTATAGGTGTCTTATATTCAGAGAGGCTGCAGTTCACAATGGCATTACACTGTATACTCTCCACTTGAGCTCTAAACAATGGAGGTGGATAGATGGAAGTTTTACTGCTCCTAAGTAGGTAGAAACAGCTGTTTCTGGATCAGGAATACATTTATCTTTCTCCAAAGCTTAATCTTTGTGACCGCTGTTATTTCAGAACATGCATCTCCATGTAGAGGATTCCATTATTTTCAGGGGTGTACCTTCCATTCTGATTTCTTCAGAGGCAAGGTGATTATTTCTCATTCCTTAAGAGGAAGAGAATATTTAAGTAGAGAAAACAGGTAAATTGTGATCACATCATTTATAGCACAGGCAAATAATCCTAGGTATGGTTCAAGTTTCTGTCCAACATCTGTGTATGCTAAATTCTGGTGCCTTTCCACTGGCCTTCTTGAGCCTTTCTCCTTCTCTTGCTGCAATCCTAATGAGCAGTATCAGTAGCTTCTGACAGCTATTCCTTTTTTGCAGAGATGTCCAAGGTATATCATTTAATAAGAGAATATATTAAAAGGCTGCAGTGAGACTGAGGGCTGTAGATGTGCAGATAATCTGCAAAGAAAGTATGGAATAAAAACATGGGCTTTCAGTTCTAGGTATGTGAGCTTGTTCAGTGCTTTCCTAAATTAAGGGATTTTTTTTTTTAAATCATGCAAACAAGGAGCTTGGACCTGCATTCCATATTTTATGAAGTAGAGCTCTCCCTGTTCCTTTTGACTCTTAAGATCTCCTCTTGTTTTACAAGCATGTTACTTTTAAACACCACTACTCTGCAAAGACATTGAGCTTCAGCATTATTGCAGTGATATTTTAACAGCATGTGTCCATAGACATTATGATAGGTGTGTTCTTTGCAAGACCTGGCAAACAAATTTCTAGGTTATATGATTTACCTGTTACTCTGGAAGGCCTCAAACAGATTTGGGTCTGTTTTGCTTGATGCTTTACAGAGAAATCATTCTGCCCTAAACATATTCTGTATCCTCATCCAGGCAGTACTAACCATGTGGAGGAAATAGGGATTGCCTCCTTGCAGAGTTGTCATGGTTATAAAAATCCCTCCACATCTACGTTCTTTCAGTGTTCTGTGTAAAGAAAAAGGAGAAGAAGATTTAATTCAGGCTATAGAGAGCAGAATTTGCACTACATTTTCTTTTGTTACCTCAGATAGAATTATCCTGTAGTTTCTTAGTGTATACATCTCAATATTCAATTTTTACTTTGCACATAATTCTATAAAGAATACATTTGCTTCTGCTTGTATCATCTAACCACAATGCACTTCACCTTTTGTGTAAATTGGAAGTGGTTTGAAGACTTTAACATCTTTGGATAAAATTGAACAGGGCAGATTATTCCTTGTTTCTACTGTCAGATAAGGAAATAAACACCAGAGCCCAACCTAAACCCAGAGAACACTAGCAAAAAAATCCCCCACACCAAGGCAAAATAATACACAAACCCCTGATTGTTGGGAGAATGTCTCTGCGAATATACAGATTTCATTTGGTCTCTAGGACTGGTTTTGAATATAGGCAGAAGAGTTCTTTGAAAGAGCTGATGGGTAACATCATTTTCTTGGTAGAAAATTCAAGCTTTCACTCTTTTATTTGGAGGTTAGTGCTTATGGTTTTAGGATACTCATCTTCAGCTTTTGGCTTCTCCATGTGCATTCTGCTTTTACATAGTTAAAAGTGTGACATGTAATACTTTGCTGACTACAGCAATTCCAATTGTGTAAATATTAATGCCATTGCCATTGAGTTAGTGATCTGAAAATTAAAAGCTTGGTGCCACTATGTCAAAAGGATTTTATGTGCATTGCTCATATCAAATACAATGCTGGGAAGTTATTTTTATTTCCTACTTTCACACATCATACAGCTATTCTGGATAATACTGGTGCTGTGAAGTTGAAGGAGTTCTGCAGTGTTTTTTAGGTCCAGAGTTTTACATCACGTGTTAAATGTTTTTCAAGTTGTCACACAGAATTATAAAAATCAAATATAACTATCAGTTTACAGTCAGATGTATTAATTAAAAATATCAGCACTCTCAGGGATATGTCAATATATTGTTGTTCATTATGATTTTTCAACAACAAATTAAGGAACATATTTTTAAAAACAGATTTGAAGATTCTAATGGTAAGGAATGCTTTTAAAGTAATTCTGTAGAGAGCATTAAAGTTACTGGGATAAGCTTTGCTGATACAAAAAAGGCATTCCATAGACTTACTGCAGGTGCTTTTGCTTGCACTGGAGCAAACTATTGTTTATTGAAATGGTTCCCTTAAAAGTGGCCTGAAGCAACAATTCTAGACTTACCTTCTGAAGAGTATTGGAAAAACAATGGAAGTGGTAAATTATATAAAATGAATTCTTAAGGCTTTCCTGGAGTTCTTTCAGCTGTCTGGAATAGGCTACACTTTTTTCCAGTAGTTTAACCTATGGATGCATGGGCTGCATGAGATACACTTATCAACTGTATCCACTTTCCTTTAATTCCTCAAAGTGAAGATGAAAGGACACCCTCCAGGGTTTTTCATACCCTGTACCAGAGGTTCTGAGTCTCATTTCTCCAATCTCCAAGTCCATTTTTGCTGGCCAGTTTTTCACTGCTTAATGTTGCTTTGGCTGTTGTTTCTACCACCATGGCTTTCCAGGGCACAGGAGGGGGAGTTTGGGCATTTTGTTAGCAGTACATGCAGATTTATCAGGCTCCTTTTTAGTACCCTAAAGAAATAAATAGGATTAAAATCTTGTTTCCTTGGGGAACCATCTTTAAATAATTCAAGTGAATCATCTTGGAAGAACTTGTAGGTGGAGGAAATAGCATCGAGTGTCATTGCTTCTCCACAGCCCAGGCACTGACTGGCTTTTCTCTTGAGGTAGAGGTGCTGTAGTCCTGATTTTGCACCAGTTGCTTATGCCTGTGTGAATTTCTGTCATTTCACCAACTTGATAATGGTAACAAGTGCAGTTTAGTGCACTTACTAAAATACACAGGTAGGAACTTTCCTGATGTTAAAAAAAAGTTCTTGTAAAAATAAGACATGGAAAACAGGCTGTAGTATAGCAGCATTTTATTTTCATGACGTTATCTGTTCCTCTGAAAGGCATTTCCAATAAAACACTCTCAGATCTTCTGTCTAAATTGTTGCAATGAAGTTAATGCTGGGAACATTTCTGTAAGAACATACACATGGATGACTTTTGATAATGCTAAAAACATCTAGTGAAAAACTGTATGCAGTACAACATTCATGTCCCTTTATTTGTATGAGAAATTATTGCTATTGCTGATTTTTACTGGTGGCAGTGACGTTCTGGGTAGTGTGTCTGTGCTGATGTATCCTTGAGAATATTTTGGGTAGGTCATTAATAAACACATGATTCCTTAATTATTCCCAGCAGGACATCGTGGGCTAGGAGGCTACAGATAGATTTTGGATTCCTCAGTTCCCCTGTCCTTCCTTCTCCTTCCTTTCACAGTTACCCAGAATCCAGTAGAAATGAGTGCTTGAGAGGACTGTCATGTTTTCATTCTGAAGTGTAGATGAGCTCTGTATTCCCAGGATTTCAAAGGTTGCCTGCCTTAAATAGGTCTTTTGGGGAGGATGACTCCACCCAGCTTTCTGAAGGGTAGTATAACCCATGCTTTTTAAAATACTTTGTAGATACATTTTTCTATTTTCTGCCTCTAAAATAGGGTGATACATTAAACGGTCTTTCAGCCAGTGTGGTAGATTTGACAAAAGATTTGTCTTAGCCTAATTCAGACAATTAAAGACAATCAAGATTTCATTGCATTCTGCCTGGATTTGAAATGTGCAGTTTGTGGCATCTAATTTTTAACACTATCACCTACAAAATAACACGTGTTTGTACCTGCAGAAGTCACAGCAATTGTGGTAAACAGACTTTTCATCTACTCACGGGTTCTGAATAAGTGTTTCCACCTCTATTCATACTGAAATAACTGAGTGACTTACTCTTTCCTTCTCTTCCATTTTTCAATCTTTATTAACAAGTAATGTACCATGAAGCCCCTTAGGCTGTTTGAATCTATTGTATGGTTTGTATTCTCTGCACTTTCTGCCTGAAAGGGAAGGATCTCTTCAGACTTTTATTCCTCAGTCGAATAGCAAATCATGTACTTAATTTAGACATAAGTTCCATAGGTAAAAGGAACCTGAGGACCAGAACTGCATCTTTAGCATGGTCCCTCACTTTCAAACATGCATTATTATCCAGCTCTTAGCCTTGAAGCAAGTAACTTAAAGCTGTTTCATTTTCTTGGAACTCTACGTTGGATAATTTAAAAGAAAAAAATTCTAACACTTCTGTTTCCAACACTGTTACCCTTATATGAGGTTTTTCTTTTTTATCCCTTGTCTCAGCAAAGAGAGAAAACTCAGCAAATTCCAGAAATGCATGTATGTCTTGTAAGGAGACCTATTGTTTAAACCTTCAGGGTTTTTTTGTGAAGATTGCTTCTTTAGACTGTTGGGATTTCAGGTAGATTTGAAACATCTTCTAGTCTACTGATGCATCCCTGCATGAATATTAGGTTTTTGCTCAGAACCGAAGCTTAGGATGAGATGAGACCTAGCTGATAGTGGCACCAACCATATCAATCTAGAGAAGGCAAGTCCTTGAGTTTTTGAACTTGAAAATATGATCTTGGAATTGGAATGCTCAGTCTCCTCTTTGTTGTGGGTCTTTTGTTTGCCAGCTGGTGTTGCAGGCATCTGATCTTCATCAATCTTTGTTGCCAAAGCTGAAGTGGGGCAGGGAAAGAGAGATTGCAGCTAAATCAGTTGAGGAGCAGCAAATGGCTGTGCTTTTCATGTGAATTGGGCACAGGAAATGTTAAGGAATTTATGTTAATAGTGAATCTGTGAGAGTTTTTTTTCGTACACGCACAGGATCACTTGCACAATCTGATGCAGGAGCCCTGTTGTTCTGCTGCTCAAGCTATGCCAGCAATCCTGCTGCTGCTCCTTTGAATTTTTTGTGCATGATGGGCTTTTCATATTCTCACACACTTTTCTCCTCTCAGTAGGAAATGTCTGCCTTTGTGAGATTAAAAGTTACAAATATTGTATACAATTTCCTGCTTCATAAGTGGAAAATATCATGTGGGCTTTTTGCTCCCACATGATCACATTCCACGGGGATTCTTTCTTTTTCCGAATGAGGCAGAGAGATGGGCCTTCTCATTGCTTTAGAAAGTGTGGTTTATTTTTCTTATCTTCTACAAAACATGTGAGTTCTTGATACAGGTGTTGAGAGCATGGCTAGAAGTCACAAGAGTTACGGTTACAAGGTCTTCTAAGAATTTATTAACCAATAAAACACTGCCAACAAAGATATTTATGTTTCTAATCCAATACTAAGAAATTTCGTCTAATTACAGTGTGACCTTTCTTAGCCAATCCTCTTCTGGCACACAGACCTATTCTAAGACTTTTTGTCACCTTTACAACTGCCTTTATTCTTTCTATATCTTAAACTCTATAGATAAACCTTTCTCAGCATTTCTCTGCTTTAAGCTTTAAATCTACATTCTTGCTTCTAGCACCTAAGCTTGGAAGCTTTTCCCAAGGCCTCAGGTCAAACCCTGTGTTCTTTTCTAAACTTTGTTCACAGGCCCAATGTTCTGAGAATTCCTTGCATTTTGAATTCCAACAGTATCACACAACATATATTTCCCTAGCATCTTTCTCCACACTTTGTTCAGAGTTAAGTAGCACCAGGGACTTGGGGTGTGAATACTTTATACCCTTTTCCTGAGCTTGTAGCTAATCTCAGTTACTGCTGCTTGTTAGGATGGTGGCTATAACCTACATTAGATGGGAAGAATCCCATTTCTTGCTTGAGGCTGCTAAAAAGTGTTCAGTGTCATCTGGCAACTCAATGTTATTTCCAATAATGACTTTCAAGACTGAAGTGGAAGAGACTTCTCTGCATAGGAAACATTATTGAACCTGTTGGTAGGCTTTATTGAAATATCCACTTCTATTTGTGGTCAAAGTCAAAATCCATCTAAGAATTGAGACTACCCTGCTATATTGACTTATATCAGCTTTTTATTTCTGAAGTATTCTGGATTGAACAAAAATTTGGGGTTGATCCATTATGTTGAAGTGCTTGGTTTCTGTGATTAAAAGATGGTGATAAGGTGATAGCTTCATACTTTTGCTCTGCTTCCTAAAACAATTCCAGGAAAATTAGAGGATATTGAAGACTGCCCTTGGAGCTGGTTGCAGCTGATATGCCTAAGAACTGTAGTTCATTTTGTGAGTAGTGTACAGCATACTGTGTCTTAGAGTTCTGATTCTTATCTAGAACCAGTGTTTTGGAAATCCTGAAAAATTAATAGGAAATACATAGAATTCTTAAGGAACAAGTAAAAGAGATCATGAGACATGAACTACAGCATTATGCTATAAAAAAGTTATACTGCACACTTCTGTCAAGGCTTTTCATGAGACAAGAATGAAGGGACACTGTGCAAGAAAGAGGTTATTTCAGATGCAACTTTGAAATATTTTCATCCCTTAAAATTGTCCTGAAGCTGAAAGTTATACAATCACTCACATTGAGCCCAAGGGCAAATTGTACACTAATATTTGTAACCCATCTATTCTGGTGAGCTTGGAGGAATAATGAGAAACCTTAGTGTTTCCCTGGACAGCCAGCTCTCAATGCTGCTAAATACAAAATGGTTCCATAAGAACTTCTCCACATTGTTAGAATTTCTTGCCTCTGCTTCCTTTTGTGTGTCATGATTGCAAGGGGTAGATAAATACTGAACTAGGTGAAACCATTTTTTACAGGTTGTTAGTTATAAGTACTTGAGAGATGGGAACTTTAGTTCCATCAGTTATGACTTCACATGGAATTAAAAATAATTGTGCACAATACTCTGTGTAGGGGTCAGGATCCACCTGCAGTGAGAGCCTCTGGTGGACCTGTGGGCTTTGTCCTTCAGCCCTACTCCTGATTGTGGAGGAAGGAAAACACTATCTGAGCAGATTGCATTGACAGTAATGATAAAATCCTAAATTACAGGGCATTTGAATGCTGAGGCTAAGGTGTTACCAGTCTTCCTTTCTCAGCACAAGTGTGGTTGTTGAAAAGGAGACAGGCTGGGTGCCATTGAGGATGGTGGCCTCTGGCAATCTACTCACCTGTATTTGTCATAGCAAAAGTTCTCAACAAAATAATTATCTGGAATTAGCCTTAAACCAGTTATGTTAGTAACTCTTCTCTGATAAAGTCTTAGGTGGATGAATACTCAGAATTGGACACTTCCTTAATTAGATTTTTAATCGACTCTTTTATTCTGACATACCATTTCCTCAGGAGCACAGATAAAAAGCTCTTTTAGAATAAGTGGTGTAAGTCTTCAGAAAATAGAAAAACACAGCTCCTTGCTGAAAATAATCCATGTCAGTCCTTAGAAACCTTCCCTGCAGGGTTCTCAATGCCACTTATATGAGTTAAACAAAACTCATTTTTATTTATTTAACTTTTATCTTTTCATATCTTCCAGTTACTGTGCTAAAAGCTAATGTGCATCTAGGTAAGCATAAACTCTGCAAAGCATTTGATATTTTCTTTGCATCATTTCTATTCTACATACTTAGATTAGTTCCTGATATTTTTACATTTAGCTCTGAGTGCTATTCTAGGTTTAGTAGTGAGACACTTGGCATCAAGTTTTATCACTTGAATGGGTATCATAATCTCATATTTGAGATTACATGTTCCTAGGGACAGGCAGACCCTGGGAGATGGGGAAAGAGCTTGCAGATGTTTTCCTTAAAATACAGTGGCATTTTTTTCATGTCTTTCATAACTGCCTGACATTAACTTCCTCATGAGAAATCTGATCCTGCTTGTGATGCATTACATTTTTAGGGAGACGCAGTCAAAATTTAAACTGGGAATTTGCTGAAATGGGATTGTATAGCAGACCAGGAGAAAAGGGATAAACAAGAATCCTGAATAAATCTGTGAAGGGTGGCTGGAAATAAGCATAGGAAATGTGAGGAAAGTGTGGAGGCTGTGTCAATATGAAAAAACTGACAGCAGCTCATGTAAGGATTGAGAAAAGCTGGTGACAGTGTGAGCGTGGAGATGAGAATGAGGTGGGGTGGAACCTGACAAGTCACACTCCAGGCATTTTGTGAATAATTTGGGGCAACCTCAGTCACTGGATCAGCCAGTGGAGAGGCAGGAGTTTCATGGCTAAGTGACACACGTGGACACAAGTGGACAGTGTAGGACATGCCAAGAGTGTTTATATGCTAATCTGTGTGGTAATAATAACCCCTAATATCCTTTACATTTTGTGTTCTGTGTCATGGCCTGTAGAGACTCAAGTTGATGAGTTGGAATAGTGTTAGGAACATGCTCTGTATTTGTTCTGAAGATGAACATGGAGTCAATCATAGAATGTGCTGAGTTGGAAGAGACTCTCAAGAATCATGGAGTCCAACTCTTTAGTCCTGGTCATCCCCAAGATTCACACCATTTGCCCAAGAGTATTGTCCAAACCCTTCTTGAACTCGTCATGCTTGGTGCTGTGAGCACTTCCTGGCAAGTCTGTCCAGTGCTTAACCATCCTCTGGGTGAAAAGTTTTCCTGGTATCCAACATCAACCTGTCCTGACTCAGCTCTAGCTGTTCCCCTGGGTCCTGCCACTGGTCACAAGAGTGAAGAGATCAGTGCCTGCTCCTCCACTTCCCCTCACAAGGAAATTGCAGACTGCAGTGAGGTCTCCTCAGTCTCTTCCAGGCTGAAAAGATCAAATGACCTCAGTTGCTCCCCATATGGTTTCCCCTCCAGACCTTTCACAATCCTCATGGCCTTCTTTGAACTTTGTCTAAAACTTAATGTTTTTCTTATCTCGTGGTGCCCAAACCTGCCCCCAGCACTGAGGTGAGGCTGCCCCAGGTCAGAGCAGAGCAGGACATTCCCCTGCCTTGAGTGGCTCCCTAGGGCATGGCTGTGCCCTCCTGGCTGCCAGGACACCACTGACTCATATTCAGCTTGCCATCCATCAAGACCCCAGTCCCTTCCCACAGCTGCTGTCCAGCCTCTCATTCCCCAGTCCATACACACAGCCAGGGTGGCCCTGTCACCTGTCCCAGGTGCAGAACCCAGCACTTGCCCTTGTTAAAGCTCCTGTGGTTGGTGATGGCCCAGCTTGGTGCTGTTTCAGTGAGGGATGGATGCCATCATCCTGACTGCACCTAGGAAAAGCTATCTCTACCACCTGATTAAAATTCATTACCTTGTTTAGTAGTCCCTGTGAAGCAAAGTGCACTTTTCTTTTTCTTCTTTTAAGTTTTGTCAGTTTATAGCTCTAAAACTGAAGTATCTAAAGTGAATCCTCAGATCTGAGGTTAGCTCTGGTTCACTTCAGCTGCGAGTATGACCAAGGTACATGTGTATGCTTCTGCAGAAAGTAGTTGAGTAGATTAAGCATGCAAGCAAGTACTCAAGACTTATTTTCAAAGTTCAGTGCCAGAACTTTCCAAGGGACTGACCCTTATCTCTCAGTAAAAATGCAAATTGTCACATAGTTTTGCTACTCACAGAGAAGGCTTTTTGTTGAAAACAAAACACTTCTTGATAGAAGGCATTTTGATTTTTGCTGTTGAAAGTATAAATGTGTCTAAAGGTAAAGTAACTGTCACGAAATTTTTATATATACATTTATAAAGGGAAGGTTTTCAAGGGGGGTGGTTATTTTTTAATTCAGAAGTATTGGAGCTGTTAAGTGTCTTAGCTTCAAAGAAGCACACCTGTAACTATGACAAGTATAACTATACAGGAGAAATCTAAAACTTCTCAAAATATATTTATCTTACAAGAAGTTTCACAGATGATGTTTGACAATTCTTCTATTCCAGACAGTTTAGATCAGTACTTGTAACTATTAACTCAGTGGAAGCATCTGATATTTCTAGGTCTGTACAACATTATTTTGATACATTGCACAAGCCATCCAGTTCAATGCATCAGTTATTTATTTTTTTATATACAGTATTTTCTTAATATTTGTCATATTGTGTATGCATTGATTTTGCCCCACTGGAGGTATGTAGCAAGAGCTATTCTAGATCTAACTACAGCCACGTAGAGAAGTGGTTGTATTATTGCTGTTTTAATTTGCTAGGACTGCAAGTATTTTACTTACATTGTCACTGAAGACAGAAGGTGCTCTTCATCTGGTTTTGACCATTTATAGAAATTTTGTGTGAAACTTTTTGCTCGCCAAAATTAGTTTTTAAAGGGAGCTCACCATATATAAATATGAGTCTGACCTGAAAAACTGAAAATTAACTATAACAGGACTAGAACAGTCTAGGTGCTTCTTCCAAGTCACCAGGATGTTGGAGGGTAAACTTCAAATTTTCATTCAGAAAAGCTGAAGAATATGTTACCTTAGCTCCTTAATATTGGGAAGAAAAATACCTTTTAGTAAAAAAATACCCCAGCTTTCTGTGTGTGCTGGCAGATGTGTATTTTCTACCATATGTACAATAGGTCTTTTTCTCTGCCTGTTTGTTTAGCATGATGGCAAACATGAAAATATTTTATTAAAATCTTTTATTTTCAACTTCATCACTTTAAAAAAATCCTCTAAAGAGAGTCAAAATAACCTTACAAATTAGTAGCTGTAATACTGCTTTAATAACTGTAACTATTCTAGTTCTCAAAGGGTAAAATGAATTGATGAAGAAATGGAGCTCAGAATCCTGTCTATTATAAGCAACATATTGTTATATGCTGGGGAAATCAAGTCTAAATAATTACACAATACTTTTACACTTGAACTTTTCTTTATAGCTGACTTCCTTCTCTCCTCTTCAGGATAGCCTTATTCAGCTTTATTTTTTTTTTTGTGTGTTAAGATTTAAGGCAGGAGTAGCTCTGATACACATTTACAATCCTCAGAACTTGGATAGAAAGACCTTAACATTCTTTCTTGCTTAACACAAAACCTAGTGCTCCTTGAGATCTATTTTTTCTTCAGAGATTGAGATGCTTTCTGGCTCTATAAATAATCACTGCCACTAAGGATTAAAAAAAATCTGAATGTCATCTTTGGATTCAGTGAAGAGCTGATACTCCACCCCACCCTCCAACCTTCTGTGGGAGGCACTTATCCCGAGATGGATGATAGAGTAAAACATTCTCCTTTGAAAAGGAGATTTTCACCATTTTTTAGTATTTGAAGATATGTAGCACAAACTGATACAGAAATGGTATTCATATGTAATTTCCCACTTAAGTGCAAGTTTAATGGGAATCCCCAGAAGATCAAATCAGTTCAAACTCATTGATGTTCCAGATATGTTGCCATTAGAAAAGGAAATATTATAGTAAAGGTAAAAGTTCTAGAAAAGAAAATAATTTATCTCCTTTTCTCATGCAGTGGAAAGCACATTTAAAAGGCCGTTTTCACTGCAGAGATGATCTCATGTTCAGGGACTTTTTTTTTTCACCTGTTCTCTTACTAGGGCAGTAGAAGAGTGTGAGAGCTTTGCTGATTCTAGGGCTTGTGCAGTTTCTGTCCTTGGAGGTTTTCAGACTGAACCTGGATAAATCCCTGAGTAACCTGGTCTGACTTCATAGTTTTGAGCAGCAGATTGAATAGGAAACTTTGGAGATTTCTTCCAGCCTGACTTACTCAGTGGTCTTGGGGTACTGAATTATACTGAATTCCCCTGTTTTGCCTAAGCCAGTAAAAATCCTACTGATACAGGATTCATCTGTCCACCAGCATATATGACATAAGGAACTGATCTTGAAAAGACAATCAAAAATTCTTTTTTTTTTTCAAGTTTATTTTTCTGGCAGCTTTTAACATGCTTGAGGAAATGCACAATATTTGGATTTGAAAGGTTTTGTGTTTAGTGGGTCTTTTTTTAGAGGTGATAAATGTTTGATTATTCTCTAGTAAGTAGTAGTATGTCAGACACAATCATCACTGAAGTTTCAGAACTTCCTGTGTCCTGTAAGCATTAAAATCTTGTTGTAAATAAAATGGAAGGTGATTGTGTGCTGTCAGCATCTTTGAAGCTCCTGCTGATTATGTAGGAAGTGAGGTAAACCAATACCTACAGATATGTATATACTATATATATGTAATTGTTTTATTTGCATATATAACTTTTATATAAACATCTGTAATGGTCCCAGTGGCACATTTCATCACCTTAATCCTTGTTTGCTGCTTTCTTTCTGTTTCAAAATGATGTAGTCTTGAAAAAGACTCTACAGGTTGTGTTGTGAAGCTCTAAAACCCATGCACAATTAAATGGAAAATGTTTGCTTCAAAAGAAAAAATAATAAGAAAAAAAGGGATTTAGGTAGATGCTTTACTCCTTGGACTAGGGCAGCCTAGTCTGTGTGCATCAGTGTTCCTGAAGCTGCTTTTCTCTAGATCACATTCCCAGCTTCTCCAAAGATTCTGTAAGTACACCTGCTGTGTTTACAAAAATAAGCCTTTACATCCAGGTGAAATGGGTGTTAGACAATCTTTTTTCTTCTTTTTCTTTCAAGTAAGAGCTGGTCTACAGAGTGTATTTCACTGTTTATTCCCACACCTGTTCCAGGTCTTGACTTTAATGTCTAAACCAAAACTATTTAATTTCTGAGTTTAAGCATTTTAACCGAAAACTGCACATTACTAAATAATATTTTGAGACTGCAGTTACCTTAAAAAAAGAAATTTTAGAAGTTGTTTTGTCTTAAAACATGAAAAGTGTGGGCCAGATTTGTCTTGGTGTTTTTACTACAACTGAATTTAGAAAGGAGTAACCACACATTTTAAAACTTGTAGACAAAGTTCTGCCATTTTAATTGTAATTAATCAAGAACAAGGTCCAGTTGCACATGGCAAATACAAGTGGATAGCTATAAAGCATATTTCTATCTAGCATAGGTACTTCCAATTGTTAGCAAGATGTCTCTGTTTTCTCAGGATTAACTGAGTGCAGCTTGATAGAGTGCTGGGTGTTACTGCTTGCTGTTTGTGCCTGGTCAAGAAGAATCCTGCCTTTTCTTTGTTTGCCTTCTTTCTTATCCATGCATAATTCATAGGCAGAAATTGTGTTTTTAATTAGACCAGCTGATAGAGTGAGAGAAAAGAGTAGGGTTTTGTTGTTTGGTTTTTTTTTTTTTTAAAGGCTACACCAGCCCTTCTTAAGGATGCAGAAACTTGCTTATTTTAGGTCAGCTGATGTAATTGGATAATAAGATGCATTTTCCCTGCAGATCTTGCTTTATGCCCTTAAATCTTCAAGCAACAACAATTCTTTGTTGCTTCCCTAGCAGGAACTCACCTATTTAAAATGACTGTAAAAGGTTTTTTCTCTTGAGCAATGCATACATTCTTAAAAGTGTTATTCTTCTGACTCTTTGCTAAATTTAGCCTGTAGGAATAGTGATAATATTGATGAATATGGATTATTCTTGATTGCCATTCTCCTTTTGGAAGTCCCTGTTCTCCAGAGACTTAGAAGTGAGCATATGGTGTTACAATTACATATGTAAAAAGCTAAATTCAATGAGACAGTTCTTTTATTACATTTAATTACTCTGCAATTATTCTTTGCAGTTCTTTGGGCAAAGGTAGGGTCTTTGTTTCATGCTACTCCTAGTTTGTCAGGAATATCCCTTGCTTCTAAAGGAATGGAGGACAAAAAGATCCTTCCAATCAGCTACACAAGCATGTTGGAGGTGTCATTTCTGTAGTACGTATTGCATTTGCTGGCAGTTTTAAACAGGGCTTTTCTAAAAATGCAGCCAGGAATTTCTGTGCTTGTATTAATTTAGAATTCCATGGTCACATAAAACTGGAGCAGTGCAGGCTTTAAATAGCAGGTGCACTCCTGCCAGCCATGTTTGGAGGGATGCAGCCACCCCTTCCTGGCTGGAAAACACATCCTGCTTGCTCACAGGCTGTGCACACGCTGCCTGATGCTCTTCCACTGCCATTTTCTTTTTCCTGCTTCAGGGAATTCTTCAAGGATTATCCAGTCTTTGTCCTTAAGCACTTGGTGTGAGTGTTTCAGTCTGCAATTTCACTACAAGGATGTCTGTTCCTAGTAAGCTTGGCTAGAAATACTGGCAATTAATCTGTGTTTTGCATAATGGTTGAAGCTGCATTATTTCCTGCACAGCTCTCTCATCTCAGCTATCATCACTTCCACAGGTGATGATATCCACACTTTCCACAGCAAATCACAGTAATTCACTGAAATTCAAAGACAGTTCTAAGTCATGTGGGTTTATTCCACAGAAGTGACTTACTAGGTATTGCACAATACAAATTAATGGCTTGTTCCAACAGAATGTTGGTATTTGAATAAGTTTTTTTTAAAACTTCTTTGTAAGACAGAATAACTTACTTGGTAAGTAAGTTTACTTACTTCAGCTTATTTTGGAAGTAAGGAATAGGCATGAGACAGTTTTTCTGAGAAATACTTAGCAGCAGCAATTATCACAAGTATCTAACAAGCATAGTTCATTATTGGTATATGAAGGGGAACAGTGTGGGGAATTTAAATTAGAACTGAATTTAACATAAAGTGCTGTATTAAAAATTACAGAAATTAATGTTGCATTTATTAGACATGAAGAGTATCAGAATGTTTTTCCTGATGTATCTACTCCTCGCAGTCCTTGCACAGAAAGGACTTGAGCTTAGGAGTGAGGAGATAATTAATTTTTCAGTTTATTACAGTCCATGGCTCTTGGATGCCAGTTACTGTGGACTGGACATCTGCAGGGCTGGGAATGGTCACCTGGCTGGTTCAGCTGATGTGTTCTGCTCACCAGATATTTTGTCCTAATTCTAGTTCCAATCAGCCTGAACAAAGTACCTGCTAGTGAAAAATGATAAATTGCATGATAATTCTGAAAATCTCTCTCCCTCCAAAAAAAAAAAGTTTAATTCACACAGGAGCAGAAAAATCTTCCTAAAACCACTTGATAGATAATCAGGCTATATAACTTTTATATAAGAAAAACTTCTGTAAAGGTTTACTCATTTGTACATGATAGCAGGAGTATTTACTGCTTCTTTGCCATAGCATGTGTGTCATGCAGACTGCAGAACTAAATCCCCCGTGGTTTCTGTGAGAGGTGCAGTGATCCATGCACAGCCCTGGTGCTGTCTCGAGGAGATCAGGGCACTGCTGCTGCTGCAGCAGAGATCCAAGCCCAGTCTTTAGCAGATGAAGCTCCTGTTGTAGAGCCAGGAGTTGCCCAGCCTGCTGTACCTGTCCCCAGTGTAGTGCTTGTTGCAGCTGGTCGTGTTCATGGCACACTGACTCTTGCAGATAATTCACATGGGAGTGTGAATTCCAAAAACAGACCAGCCTAATGAAGGTGTATTCTGTGTACTACAACAATTACTGTATTTTATTTGCACTGAAAATAAACTGTTGACATGGGATTATACCTGTTAAAGCTTCTTTTTTTTTTTTGTTAACTTTTTAAGGTTAAAAATGCACTTTACTCCCCAGTACAGAGTTACTGTGTTAACAGAAATATTAAAAAATGAAAATGTAAGTTTGGCAGTACTATTAACTTGCATCATTTTGCCAACAAATACATTTGGGTTTTTTCAGTTTCCTCTGTGGATTACTTCAGTAGCAATCACATGCTCTTACCTAGTCTTTCTTAAACAGAAATTATACCACTATCTCTCATGAGAGTCATCTTTCTTTGGTCTGTGTTTATGAGAATATATATAGAAATTTATCTGTGCAAGTGAAGAGGTGACTTTTTCTTCTGCCTCCCCCACAGCACTAATTCACTTAATCAGTAATTTTATTTTATGGATTTCTAAAGTCTGACTTCCTAGAAGATAAATCCTGCATTTTCACATTCCTCAGCTGCAGACATCACACACAGCACTATAAAAGGTGTTTTATTTTAAGAGCACAGATCAGTTCTACTCCAGGCCAGGAGAGCAGCCTCATACTGGCCATGACCTCCCCTTCATTATTTTTGTGCTTAACCGACTTCCTTCCTTCTGCCTGTTATTTTCCAAATACATGCCATCTTCCCAAGAGCACTTGCTCTTTAGCTGTCTCCTGTCTCTGGAGCTTCACATATGGGCCCAGTTCATTGTGGTTATGGGATCTGGTTTGTACATTTCTGAGACTGGAAAGATATTTTGTACTTTCTTTTTTTTGGTGTGTGTAAGATGAAAAAATTTAAAAGCTGCTACAGAAAGCACTGAGAGAAATCTAAAGATTCCTTAGGAAAAAGCTTCTTTCTGAATCACATTATCCCAGTAAACACTTGCTCTCTTTTGCCTTTAATTTTAAACTGATAATGTAATTGGTGTTTTCTTTTGGTGGTTTGAGTCACATTTTTTACACAGCTTCAGATGATTTGAAGTTTAGCAGGTATCTTTTGTGGTGCTGTTTTTGTATAAGAAGAGCTCCAAAAGCCAGGCAAAAAAAGCCCCATAGGTAACTTGTTAATATTTTCAACTTGTATTTCCAGAATGGTGATAATTAAAATCTTTGGTATTAATATTCCTCCTGTTGTGCTCATCCACTATCAAAGAAGACTGAGTTAAAATTCTGCAGGCAAGATCATTGTTTCAGAAAAACTGAAAAGTTTCTTTTTTCTTAGTNTTTACAAAATTTTTAAAAGTTTTTTTTAAAGCTCTACAATAGATTTAGTTCAAAAAGTATGTCAGACTGACTTATTTTTCCTCTGATTTTTAACTAACAAAGTTTCTGTTTATGTAATTGGAAAATTTTCATTTTGAAATGTTAGACAATATATCTGGTGCTAGCATGGAGGGGTGTGCAATAACAGCCAGGAGCTGTTGGTGTAGCATTGGAATTGAATATTTTTCTGCTTCTGAGGAGTAATTTTCCTATTCTAATCAGCATTTTTTCCTGTGGAAGCTCTGATTACTTCATGAGAACATAACACTGCAGTTACAGTCACAGTAGGCTTTTAGGATTCTTTCCTGCCAAATTCTGTATCATTTCTTTATCTTATTTTGGGAATTTGTAACATGCTGCTGGGTACGTGTCCCTGTAGATTCAAATGCAAATTCAGTTATAACCTGCATCACAGAGGCAAACAATATTCATGTCTTGGCTGATGTTTTTACTCCTTTGAGGCTGGCAGTGAGAAAATCAAACTGGTAGTGATTTCCAGAAGCAAAGGGTTGGAAGAAGTATTTAGTCTATCCATAGCCTGATGTGGGGGGATGTGTTTGATTACTGTATCCTCTGTTCTGCTCTTGGAAGAACAGTCTCTTAATATTATTGTCATAGGAAACCTGTGTCACATCTAAATTTTTTTAATTTAAGAAGTAATAGCAGCGTTTTTTTCCCCTGCACTTTAAAAATTGCATTTCTCTTGTTTTGGTCACATCTGCATGTGATGTTAGTAAATGAATCTGAGCACAGGATTTTCCACAAATTGTTGCCAGCACTTTTGTTTGGAAACCCACTTAAACTGGTGATAGCCCCTTTGCCTTTCTTCTCATGCCCATATATGTTATCTTTACATATTCTCCATACTTTCCCCCCCAGTTTTGATATATCTGAGTTACTTAAGTATTATTTGGATTGTTTTATCCCATTTCTTCCTGTTGACATCTCTCCCTTTCTTTGTTAGGTTTTATTGCACAAAATCCCTGGTAAGTTTTGAACACCATATTTTTCCCTGTCTCTCTGTTAAGTCACATGTGAAGAGCTTTATTTTAGATCCATTCATGTGATTGTAGAATATAAAATGATACATGAGGATGCATGGAATTTTAGAGAGCTTCACAGATATTTGTACAGCCACACTGCAAAACAGTTGTTTAATAAGAGATCTCTTTTTAGAATTGAAACAGAAATAAAAAATATTTGCATTTCTCTACTTAATTAGAATTAATCTGAAAGAGGAAAAATTTTCTTACATTTCAAAATTATTAGGTGGCAAGAAAGAGGACTGGGACTGTGGTGGTGATATAGGAAAGTCAGGAAAATAAGAGCACTGATGGTGCAGAAATTTGAAGTAAGACTGCAAACATTCCTTGTTTCTGTCTCTTGCCTGACCTCATCTCTGGTGCTTAAAATTTTAGATGAAGGGTTTATCCGTCTTAGATTTCTGTAACATTATTCAAATCATTGTTGTCTCCTGCATTTCAATTACACTTTTTCACTGAGATTGTTATTTTTAAAATTTTGCTGTGTTTTTTTTCTCATTAGCCCCAAGATCACAGCTAAATTAGACATGACTGTGTAATAGTGTGGTATTACATGTGATAATTACATGCCAGATTTTTTNCTTCATATCCCTTCTTGGATCTTTTACACTTGCTGATTGGATTATTGACTGACACAAATCTTTTCCTGCAGTCTATATAAAGTTTGATAATCTTTCTATCAGCCCCTTCACCTCACCCCAGGCCTGCTGCTGTTCATGTACTATTGTATTGTCAGTCATGCAGTTTTTGCTCTACAACCAAAGAAAATAGGCACACAGAAGGTGGGAAAACTAAGCTCAGTATTTCTTTGCTTGAGAATATAGTGGGCTCATAATTATGAGATGTTTTGTAATGGTAAACTGACCGTCAGAAATAGCTTACGTGTATTTTTTGGCTGGCAAGAATTAAAATAGCCTTCCTGCTAAAGTGCTGTCCCTTAAAGTGAGCACTTGGCTGGACAAGTGTTCATCTGGGTCTGGCCAGATTATTATGGCTGTCTTTAAAAGTAATTTACTTGACTGACAGTTGACAGTGCTTGTCTCAAAGGGATGTTCAAAAGGTAGGAAGCTGCCCTGTCATCTTAACCACAAAAACACTTTGAAAGCTATTCTTCTAGTTAAAGAGTATCAAATTGACTGAAAGATCTTGGTAGTGCTTCTGTGTGGGGTGTTTTTAGTAAAAGACTTTCTGTAACTTCTTTTACTGAGATCCACAAATACTTTTCCTAATTTTTTACAGCTTGCTGAGAGAATTCTCTGGTCATGTGGCCACAAAAAAAAAAACAAAGCTTTGAAACTTGAGACTTTTGAAACTTGAAATTAAAGCTTTTCAAACTTGAATTAACCTCTAAACTAGATATTTGGGCTGTTCTTTTCTCTTGCAACAGCCATTATCACCAGCAAAACTCAAATGAGCATCCAGTAGCATGTTAAAGGAAATTATTACTGGAAATTGTTACTAATGGTTACTCTTGGCTTTTCTGGAAGTCTTTGTTCTCTTCCCAGAGCTGGGAGCTAAGTATTCTGATTTTACCACTCAGAACCTTGACTGAAATTTTGGTCAAAGCAGAGAGCTAGAGGCAAGGAGGTATTAAACTCTACAGTGTCTGCCATGATTTCCTTCCTCTCCCCTCTGTTAACTAAATTGCCAGGCTGAGTTTTAGGATGCACCAAAGTTTCTTTATTAGTTTCAAGTTAATTGCAGAATACATCTAAATTGATACTGTGGTTTTGACATTCCTTCTTTGCATTATTTACTGTAACTTCAGTAAAACTATGAAACTTGGCTCAATAGTGTCACACAGGTGTAACAGGCAAAGGTTTGGAGGAAAGGCTGAGAGTTACAGTAAAAG
>VZTT01004422.1:77170-91788 GCA_013400855.1 Buphagus erythrorhynchus
TAGTAAGGGTCTAGAAGACATCCCCTTGTCTTGGGAAGCATTATTCTTAATCCAGCTTCTGGATTGATCCAGAAGATCTGGAGGGAGCTTTTCACTTAATTTATTATGCACCAACCTCCCACATTATTAAAAAGCACAAGCTGGCTATGTATCTGTAGGGGAAGGGTTTCTATGGTATTTTATATATTCATTATTATCTATATATATTCATACTTGGAGTGAAGAGGAAGTGCAAAAACTCCCAGGACACCTCTTGGATGAGGACAGTTCACTTAACTTGATAGGGCAAAGAACACTAAATAACTGGAATTAAATATAAACCTACCCTTACTGCTGACCTGATCATTGGGACCAAAACAGTACCCAGGTTCCTTGAGGTGTGAGGTATTCAGTTCCTAATTGAGCTGTTCATGGAAGCAGGGAATTTCTTGGGGAGTGGGTAACTGCCAGGTGACATTTTAAAAGCCTTTCATAAAAATGGAACAGGCAGAATAATCCAATTTGCCTAATAGGCTGGAAGCAAATAGTAAATTTTAATGGAATTATGTAGAAAACTTAGAATTCCTTTCTGCTAACGTTGTTTCCATTATCTTTGACTGGCAGGTCTCTTTTCTGTCCCTTCTTCCTTGCCCTCTCTTTTTTGGGGGTGGAGAACCTTAGTTTGGTTGTTGTAAGATCTAATACTTCTCTGCAGATCCCTTGGAAATAATCCAGTGCAAAGCTCCTGCTTCTTGAGAGGTGTAGTGTTGTTTTGGGGACACAGTACAGGAAGGTGAATGACAGTGTGTGGTGACAAAAATGCTTTGATCTGACCATGCTGGGTGAGGGACACACAACTCTGTTTACTCCCCATTTAAACAGCATTAAAAAAAATACAAATAGAGTTCTAAATGAGAAACAGTATCATTGCAGTTAAATGATTGTTAATTCTTTAAAATAAAAATAGTTATAAATACCCATCTTTTTTGGAACGTGGGTATTAAAGTGTGAAGATGCTTTAAGACTGGCATCATAGTATGTGTGTATACATTCACATAACTGCTGAGAAGGATCTAGAAATTTTCCAGTATCATATGTACAATTCTCTTTGAATTTATGTGCATTCAGAATGGGACACATTCCATGGGGAAAGAATATAAAACAGAAAAGTAAAGCTACAGCAATAAACCTGATCTATGATTGCTATACACACTTGCATTATAAAATATATGGATATTTTGTAGACTGTAATATAGAGACAGTGATTCAAACCAACTTTTCTTACGCTGTAAGCTATATTCAGAAAGTCATAAATGCAGAAATTAGTGTGAGGAGGGAAAAAACAATCATGTCCTTAAATTATGTGTACTTTTCAGTCTTCTGATGTACTTGATCAAATACCATTACACATAATCAAATTATAGCTTGTTATGTCTTTCACTGGCCAGGATTTCTGTTCAGTGTCTTTTAAAGAACAACCCTTCAAAGAAATTGGCTAGAAGTACTAACAATCAGTATTTTATTGAGAGGATTGTGACTAAGGGCACTCAAAACATTTATTATGCATGTGAAAGGTAATAGTAGGGAATTACTTTTGTGTCTGAGCTTTTTAAAGGTGCTACATGTGCCTGTCTGTTTTTCTGCAACTTTTTTAATGGTTGGAAAAAGTTGCAGTAAGTAAAACCAACAAGTGTTGGTATATAGGTTTATGCTCAGACATTCACTCATGATTTTAAATGAGTTGGGTTTCTCAAAAATCTTTGCCTTCAGTCTCACTTTGGTTGGTTTTATGGGCCTTCCATTGCCACACCTCCTACACAATTCACACATTTCAATTCATTTATCCATAAAGCATCCCTGTATGATAGGGAGTTGATAATAAGGTCCATGCAAAGGAGCAGGAGTTGTTCAGAGAGGAATTCTCACCCTGGATCTCCGAGCAGAGAGGCAGATATGTGTGTGTGGCTGTTGAAGTTACTGAGCAAAAGCTGTTGTCAGCAAACAGGGAATGTAAACTGCAGGGATTTGCATGAATTAAGGTTTTCTGAGCTGGTGTTTGGGGACAAGGGGGTTTTGTACCAGAGGAGAGGCTGATTCCCAGCACTAAGAACTGAAAACAACTGTGAAATAAAATTTGTGACGTGGCTTTTTCCCTGGAATGTTGTTTTAAATGTATTTTCTGCACCATGTGTCTCATTACAGATAATAGTGTGTGCATCTCAGCAGAAAGAAGGAAAAGCAATATACAATGTCAATTGCTTCAATTTTAAAAGAAATTAAGAAAGGTCTGATTAGATGATGCTATTCAGTTATTTTGGTTATGTAAATGTTCTCAGTTAGTTTGTCTCTTGTGAATAGTTTATGTAAAGCATAGTTGTTGTAGGGAAACATTTATTTTCTCTTGAGAAAGCTTCATTGCATTAGGAACCTAAAGTTAAGTGTGTGATGATCCCATTTCTGCAGAGCTGTGGCTGAGATGGCTCTGTTGAGGGCAGGATACATCACTGCTTAGATTACAAAGGAGAATCCCAGTTTTCCCCTCTGCTGCCATAAGCCAGAGTACACTGCTTGAAAGAATGCTCTCTGCAGGAAATGCCAGTTACCTGTTCAATCATACTAAGATTATAATGATGATGTTTTTAATTATTATAAGTTTCTTCTGATCCCCATAAACAGTATGAATGTGCTGATAGCCAAAAGTGTTTTGGTAAGTACCCAGTGGTTTATCTGCTCTGGGTACAAGTTCTGAGTGTGCTGGCATCTTGCCCTGCCTCTCAGCTCTGTGCTCTGGGCCCATCTCAGAAGCCTATCAGCCCAGTGCTGTCTGTCACTGCCTCTCCCTTTGGAAAACTCTTTAAAAGGGTGGGTGCTTCAATTGCTCTGTTTAATTCTAAAGCCTGCCCATTCTAAGCCTTATTTTTCTCAGGGTACATATTTGTGTTTGGGCTGGCTTAACTCAAGAAGAGCCTAAACCAGGGCTTTGCACAGGATGAGCTGTCACCCAGATATGGCCTTTCACCAGCATCACTTGTTTTCTGGATGCCATCTTTTCCATCAAGCATGGTTAGCCCCATGCCTCCCTGTGCTTTTCCATTGCTAATTGTCTTTATTTCAGGAGCAGCAGTGCTAATGGCACTCCAGTCCACGCAGGCAGCGGATTTTTATGGTTTTGCTGGGCTTTGTTTATTTCATATATCTATGATGGCACTCAGGCATTCTAGCCTGAACACATTTTCATAAGGTTCAACCAAGTATTAACTTTAATGGAGTGTTTTTCTATAAGGGTCTTGAATTAAAATCTCTCCCTGGGGACTGCATGATAGCAACTACCTAGAGAATATCCTTAGTCAGAAATCTTCATCTATATTGTCAGTCAGTTCTTAGAGTTGTTCTCACATACTTGCCAAGGCTGGATTCATTTCTTCTTTGGTAAAGAACCTCTTCCCTGTCTGTCCTTTCCTCCAGAGAAGAAGAAAGTTGCACTCATTTGAGTGTGCTCTATGTGTTATCAATTTGCTTCTATTTTAAGATACAAGTATATTCCTTATTCTCATGCCAAAAGATTTTTGTATTTTAAATATTTTTCATATATTCATAGCTCTGTAGCCTCTTATTGTATAGTTAAATAGGTTCTTAGCTAGCATTCAGTACTTTTCCAGTACTTTGTTAGACAGACACATTCCTGAAATCCCATTCTAATCTCACTTCTTCAGTGAACCAAGGCATTCTTCTACTTCCCCATGTATGTAGACATGAACAATATGAGGCTAGGAGAAAGTGGGGAAGGCTTCAGTAGGAGGCAGAACCAAGGGGGGAATTACTTCATTAACTGTACNGCCTCTTATTGTATAGTTAAATAGGTTCTTAGCTAGCATTCAGTACTTTTCCAGTACTTTGTTAGACAGACACATTCCTGAAATCCCATTCTAATCTCACTTCTTCAGTGAACCAAGGCATTCTTCTACTTCCCCATGTATGTAGACATGAACAATATGAGGCTAGGAGAAAGTGGGGAAGGCTTCAGTAGGAGGCAGAACCAAGGGGGGAATTACTTCATTAACTGTACTTTTAATTGGGGATTCTTGTAAATTATGCTAATTTGCTAAACTTATAAAAGTGTCATAGCCCCCTATCACATACGCATTCTGCTGTGCATTCTGCTCTAAGTGCACCTGAAGGATCCTTCAATAAACAGTAACTGCTTTTATCCTTTTAATCTTTAGCTTGTGATTTCAGGGCTCAGAAAGGCATCAATTCTAATTTGATTTTTCTGTGGCCTCAGGAAAATTTTGACTTATACTTATTTTTAATGTCTTGTCAAAGTGAGATCTGTGTTATGACAGCTTGTGCTGCTTAAACTTCCATGTTCCACTGTGTAGCAAAGCAGTCAGTGTGGGAGCTGTCTGACTTGATGGGAGCTTTTAGTCTTTCCTGGAGTATGCTCCCATTCTTCCATGCCATTTATTACTTCAGAGGCAGAGCCTCCTTTCTCAAATTGCTTTTTTATTCAGTTACTGCATGCTGCCTCATTTTCTGGGATGGACTATTACTGTTGGCCCTCCCTTGAAGTGGGCTGGTGTGCAGAGAGATTGGAGAAAGAAATTACTGTTTGTTGTTCCTTCTCTGAATTCCTTTAGTTAACCTCAAAAACCTCATTTTGTCATGCAGCAGGAGCAGGCCTTTTGGGGTTTTTTATGGATTTTAGCTCATCTGAACAGCACTGATTCTCTCTCAAGGTCAGTCAATTTAAAAGGAAATTATATCACAAGGGTTTTTCTTTGCTAACTCTTGAGCCTTGGGAAAACCTGAATCCCTGTAAACTGGTAAGAGATCACATCTCATAAGGTTTCTTTTCATCATATACTAATTTAGTTTTCAGATCCATTATATAATTTCTTTGCTTATTTTCTGACAGGACAGCAAAGGGATAGTACTGATAGGATAGGAACAAATAGGTATTTGCTTTATATTCCTACAGTTTTTCACTGAAAATGAAGTGTCACAGAATCATTTTACCTCACCACCTCCATATAAATGCTCCATCAGTTGCTACATTTAAAATACTGTGAAGTTGTATAAGGCCAAAGCCTAAAGAAAAGTACCAATTTAAACAGAAACTTCTTGGATCATTTTTCCAGTGAGCTTGATTTGAGGGCAAAATCTGAGGAGAAAATGCTCCCATTAAGTAGTGGGAAGGAAGGCAAGCTAAATAACTTGGAAGAGATTTTATTTAGTTTGTTTTGTAATCTGTGCTCTGTGATGTTTTTCATTCAGTTTTACATCAGTTATAAGGTGTGCACTCTGTAATTTTTCAGTGTCTGTGAAATCTCAGAATGGACAATTTTTATCTTCTTAACAGGCCATGGAGCAGATGTGAAATGTGTTGACTGGCATCCAACAAAGGGATTAGTTGTTTCAGGAAGTAAAGATAGCCAACAGCCCATCAAGTTCTGGGATCCAAAGACTGGCCAGAGCCTTGCCACACTGTAAGTTCTTACCCAGAGACTTCTGATTTACTCAAATATAAGCTAACTTTTATAAAATAATTTTTTCTTAATTCCTTTCTCAGCTCTTTTCCTCACAACTTTTCAGCCATACACAGTTGCTTCAAACATTAAACTAGTGCTTTAGCTGTGCCAGAAAATGCAGAGGTTAGATGAAGACAAGTCTGTACCTGGAAAACTGAGACTTTAGTATTTGTTATTTAAGTTTCTTTTGTTCTTCACAGACAATCTAGTCACACAGTTTTCATTCAGACTGAGATAGGGAAAAACAAATGAGGTATTGCATCTGGCTGATGAAAAGTCTCTTATGCTGCAGTAGAAACATGCACAGTAACTGGATACTGTCTCAGTGAGTGCTGCCAGTTGCTTTGCAGTACAAAAGACCAGGATCAAAGCCTAGGGCCTTTGCACAGAAAGCCCCAGTGTTCTGCTTTAGTAACTTGAATTGGCCTTGTTATTGACCTGAATATTTGTGACTGGCACATGAGACATTTTTATCTGTGTCTGAGAAATCAGTTGCAGGACAAACAATCTGTTTCTGTTTCTGTCTGCTTGCAGACATGCTCACAAAAACACAGTGATGGAGGTGAAACTGAATCTCAATGGCAACTGGCTGCTGACAGCTTCTCGTGACCACCTCTGTAAACTCTTCGACATCCGGAACCTGAAAGAAGAACTTCAGGTCTTCAGGGGTCATAAGAAAGAGGCCACAGGTCATAATTTTTTTTATTATGTAGATGGCTGTTGTTAAGCTTAGATTAAGAATTAAAATTATTTCCATTCATTAGAAATCCTAGTATTACACCTTCTGAGGGTGGCTTACTGTGTGTTTCAGCTGTGGCCTGGCATCCTGTTCACGAAGGGCTGTTTGCCAGTGGAGGGTCTGATGGCTCCTTGCTGTTCTGGCATGTTGGGTATGTGGCATTTTCATCAGCACGTTGGAAAGATGTTGGTCAGCCATGCAAGCTGTTAGACATCACACAAAATACCACTTTAGTCCTTTGGGTCTGTATTTAACCTGCATATTTATGATAATAGTTTTTCTGTGTACCTGAGGAATTTGTTAATGTGCTTCATTTATGAAGTTTTCCCATAGAAATGTGCTTTAAAGGATACAAGTGCTTGCACAAAGCCAGCCATGTGTTGAGATGGTGATGGTTGAATGGTTGAAAGTCCTAGTTTCTTAAAGCTTGTTCTGAGGTGCTGTAATTATTTTGGTTTTAAATGTACAATTAAAAATCCCTACATTACTGAACTGCCTATTAAAACCATGGGGAGCAATCACTTCACCCAGTAGTAAATTCGACAAAATATGGGATAGAGGATGAACAAGAACTGAATAGCAGTTGTTGTAGCTGTAGGAGATATTCAACTGTGTATGATTAATTTTTTTTTTTAATACATCAGGGTTGAGAAGGAGGTTGGTGGAATGGAAATGGCCCATGAAGGAATGATCTGGAGTCTGGCATGGCATCCCCTCGGACACATTCTGTGTTCGGGCTCAAATGATCACACCAGGTAATTTCAAGTATTTAAAGAGAAGGTCTAAGTGAATGTATTTACTTTTAGAAACTAGAACAGCATTTGGCATCAGTGAATAAGTAGATTGGGATGGTTCTGTTACACAACCAATGGCCAAAGCAGAGACACAACTTATGTTAATAGGAAGCACTAGGTGGCACTGACATTTTATGTTACAAGGTGGAGTCTGACCTCTTGTAACAAATATTACGATTTTGGTTGGTGGGAGCTTTGAAGTCCACTGAAGAAATGTTTAAAAAATGAATTCTTGCCGTTTCTTCCTGAAGAAGTACTCCTATCTCCACAGCAATTTTTCCTGCAGATCATCTGTTGGTCATGTCTTTTCACATTGCAGACATGTTCAGAGGGTGGAGTTTGTGTTTTTAGGCTGGACATGCTATAAACATAGTACAGTAAATTTTTGTGGGGGAATGTGTATATTTAGGGTATATGAAGAATATACTTGAGCAAGAAGGTTTTGGAATGGATTAGAATTTTTTTTTTTTACGATCTGATGTTGTTGCCTTGTACTTAAAGCCATTACACTTTGAAGTATCTTCTAACTTCTAATAGTTTATTTGTAACTATGTAATTTGTTACAAAATTTGTTGGGATTTTTATTTTTGGCTTGAAGCTCATACCCTGTGTTCAGATCTAGAGCTGAACGTGATTTATTAGTAAGAGTTGAATCCTTATTATAATCAAGATACTATACTCTAAATCAAATAACTAATTAGATTAAAAGTTATAATGCTCTTGACCCTTTAATGAGATCATATAACTTCCTTTTGACAGCAAGTTTTGGACTAGGAATCGGCCTGGAGATAAAATGCGAGATCGTTACAACTTGAACCTGCTGCCTGGGATGTCAGAGGATGGTGTGGAATATGGTAAGGCATTTTTCCTCAATATGGAAGGAGGAGGATTGGGGTCAGGAACAGGCCTAGGTCATTAGGTGACACTTCTGGGTAAGGTGAGGAAGCAGAATTATAGCATTGGGGACCACTTGGGCAAAAAACCTTTTTCTAAGGATCATTTTACTCCCTGTGTTATCAGTGATCATCATTCCAACAATGGGTTTTCTTCTGTTTCCACAGCTCCAGGAGGTAAGACCTGCTCTGTCAATCACAGGAAGGAGGTTTGACTCTCCCTTTGGCAATATCTCCTGTTTACTTTTCTTCCTGAAAACTTCATCTGTCTTCAAGGCTTCCCACACTCCTGAACTGCAACAGGAGAAGCAATAAGAATTCTACTAAAACCTTTAAACTTTACTCTGCTCTTAAGGATTTATCTCAATTTTAGGCTGCTTAGGATTGCCCAGCTCAATGGTGTGCTTCAGCCACCTGTAGTTGCATCTGTTCCTTCAGATTTTTGATTATTTGTTTTTTTTGAGGGGGAATTAAAATGCAGCACTTTAATACAAGTTAAATTTTAAAATATATAGATCTGTTATAACAAAAATAGTACTGGTTATGGGTTATTATTTCTTTTCCTGAGCTTCTACTCTAAATGCAACCTTCCTGAAAGGACACAGTTTGTGACCTTTTGGGGTGTATTTATGAAAAGAACTTGCAGTTCTTTTAATATCCTGTAATTAATATATGAAACTAAATTGTGACCTACCAATTGTAAAATATCTATTTACTATTGGAATATAATGCTAATGGTAAAAGCATGTGAGAATCCAAAGGGATAAAATAGTAATGTAAAGAACAATTTTTCAAGTATAAATATTTACTCTTTTTTTCTCTAGATGATCTGGAGCCCAACAGCTTGGCAGTTATTCCTGGGATGGGAATACCTGAACAGTTGAAAATAGCCATGGAGCAGGAGCAGATGGGTAAGTAATTGCTATGGGGAAGCATTCTCCTGAGCAATCCAGACTTCTTTTTCATTCTTTTCATATTCTTTGGGAGCACAGATGCTCTTTTCTAAAGTTGTGTGTTGTGCATGTTTGACATGTAAAGAAGGATGGGCTGAAAACATCTGTGAAAAAAATAAAGGATCTTTCTCTAAGCCTGCATTGCTCTGACTGTTTGTTTCCCTGGTGCCAAAGGGAAAGATGAGTCCAATGACATTGAAATGACAATCCCAGGACTGGATTGGGGAATGGAGGAAGTAATGCAAAAGGACCAAAAGAAAGTGCCACAGAAAAAAGTTCCCTATGCAAAACCAATACCAGCACAGTTTCAGCAGGTAAATACCTGATACACAGTGAACAGAACAACCTGTTCTTCTCCCAGCTTCAAAAAGTGTGTGTCTTTTGAAATGCTTTGGATTTTGGTATCAGCTCTCCTGTATCAACACTCAGTGCAATTTACCACAGTAGCTAGTTTAATTACTATTTAAACATAAAATATTTGATTAAATACCTTCTATCTTGTATCTGTACCTGGGAAGAACTTATAAAATACAGAAGTTTTTTTTCAGCATTTTTTTTACTTTCAAGTATCCATACTACAAAATGTTTCAGCATATCCTTTCTCATTGCAGCAATGTGTTGCACACACATTGTTCTACAGCATTAATCTTGTGTTTCCTAATCTTTATAGGCATGGATGCAAAATAAGGTTCCTTTGCCTCCCCCACCTGAGCCATTGAATGATAGAAAGGAGGATATTAAGCTGGAGGAGAAAAAGAAATCACAGGCAGAGATTGAGCAGGAAATGGCAGCACTTCAGTACACAAACCCACAACTCCTGGAGGTAGGTGTGGAAACACAGGGATTAACAAATTTGCTTTAGTCCTTTATATGACAGATTTGGACTTCAGCACTAAAGTGAGCAGCTTCCTGCAGCAGTTTCACCTGTTTGGCTGTTTTCACCTTTTTTAGAAGAAGACATCTAATTGAACAGGATATTGCACTTAATGCGTGACGATGTGAAACCCTCAGTGAGGCCCCCACATCTCAGTTTACCAGTGGGTCTCTTCAGTTAGTAATTTGTCTTTAGTTATATCTGTTAAATACAAGAACAGCATTCTTAAATTCCTGTGAAATGGCATGACTGCTTCTGATTTTTAGTTGTAACATATTTCTGTGCTTAGTTGATTTTCTGTGTCTCTTTTTTGGACAGCAACTGAAAATTGAGAGACTTGCACAAAAGCAAGCTGAGCAAGTGCAGCCACCGCCCCCAGGAGGATCTCTCCATGGACCTCAGCCTTTCCCAGGGCAAGGCCCAATGTCACAGATGCCTCAAGGGTTCCAGCAGCCCCTTCCACCTCAGCAGATGCCAATGAATATGCCTCAGATGGGACCTCCTGGTCCACAAGGACAGTTCAGACCTCCAGGACCCCAAGGACAAATAGGACCTCAAGGTCCATTACACCAAGGAGCTGGAGGTCCACAAGGGTTCATGGGACCACAAGGACCTCCAGGCCCCCAAGGGCCTCCACAAGGAATGCCACGGCCTCAGGACTTACATGGACATCAAGGAATGCAGAGACATCCGGGCCCTCACGGGCCAATGGGGCCCCCAGGTCCACAGGGTAATGCTGGCCCCCAGGGACACTTGGGACCGCAGGGCCTGCCTGGGTCTCAGACTCATTTAGGACCACAGGGCCCACCTGGCCCACAAGGTCACTTGGGTCCTCAGGGTCCCCCTGGAGGTCAAGGAATGCAGGGGCCACCTGGTCCCCGAGGAATGCAGGGACCTCTTCCTCACGGCATGCAAGGAGCTCCGGGATCTCAAGGGATGCAGGGCCCGATATCTCAAGGGCCTTTGATGGGACTTAATCCAAGAGGGATGCAGGGTCCACCAGGACCCAGAGATAACCAGGGACCTAATCCACAAGGGATGATGATGGGTCATCCACAAGAAATGAGAGGTCCTCATATGCAAAGTGGTTTGCTAGGACATGGTCCTCAGGAGATGCGGGGCCTTCAGGGACCCCCGCCTCAAGGTTCAATGCTGGGACCGCCACAAGAAATGCGTGGGCCACCTGGTCCCCAGGGCCAGCAGGGACCTCCACAAGGTTCTTTGGTGGGACCTCAAGGAAACATGCAAGGACCTCAGGGACAGCCCAACCCTTCGAGGGGGCCACATCCTTCCCAGGGCCCTCTGCCCTTCCAGCAGCAGAAAACGCCTCTGCTGGGGGACGGGCCTCGTCCCCCCTTCAATCAGGTACGTGGGGGTCTCTGGGGCAAGGGCAGCTTTCACAGTGTGGGAATAATAACTGTCTGTGCAATAGAAATACACAGCAGGGGCTGGGAGAATGGAGGCTGGGTATTCCTTGCAGGACTGAGGCCTCAGGAAAACTGAAGTGATAATAAAAAGGGTTCTATAGCTTGGAAACAGCAGAAGGTGTCCCTGCCCATGGCAGGGGGATTGGAAATCTTTAAGGTCACTTCCAACCCAAACTCTTCATGATTCTATGTCAGGTAGCTGTGGGAAAGGGATTATTAGGAATAGTAGTACAGAAACCAGTCTGCTATGAAAATATGTAACCTTAAGACAAACTCCTTTTTTTTCTTTTTTCTATTTTTTTAATTTAAAGACACTGAACTGTCTTAAGTGGGATATTTCCTGGGGAGCAGACTAATAAAAGTCAAATTTAAAGAAACTGAACATAAGAAAAGTCATATGTATTAATTAAAGCAAGGTATTGCCAGCTCTCAGTTGTCCAGAGTAGTTAAACCAGACTATGGGATGGATTTACCATAGATGCTGACACACCTGGAATCAGCTTAGGTCTGGTTGCACTTAACAGCTCACTCTAAGTGCAGAGGGATACAGAGGGACACAGCACTTTGCATTTTCTGCTCTACTGCACATCACACAGAGCTCTCTGTGGTTATTGCTTCTCCTGAGTTCCTAGCTGGATAACACCAGTTCTGTACTTTGTCTCAATTGCTTTCAGTTCTAGGTGAATTTTGAAAGAGAAGTTTGGAAAAAAAATCTACATAATTGAAAAAAAAGTGTGGCGTGTTTTTTAACCAGAATTGTCTCTTTTAGACCTGCACTCAATAGTTTCAGTCAAAGCTTTAGACATGTAGAGTACTTAATGTATAGTCCAGTACCAATCACAGTGAGGAACTGAATATTCAAATGAGCTTTAGCTGAGGGATTCCTTTCAGACTGAAGCAAAATAGCCCACAAGTTGTGGGTTTATTTGAATATTTTTTCCTTACAAATCAATAATTCCCTCCAGAAGGCTGTTAGTGTGCACTGCTGCTGAGATTTCCAAAGTATCCAAGTTACACAAACAGGTGTTGGTTCCCCAGCTTAAACCAGCAGAGTTGTTTCTTATTGCTATCCCAGGGAGACTCATTTTCCTTTGAGAACAATTCCCATGTTTGTGGAGGGCTGTCTGTGTCTGCCCTTGCCTCTGACACTGTTTGGAATTCAGTAGGGTGCTTTTGACAGGTGGCTGGTTATTTTCTTTGAATACTGCTATCTTAAAGGCTTTTGTAGATACTAAAAAAATAGTGAGGTATTTTAGACCATTCTTCCTTCTTTGTGCACCTTTAATACGGTAATGGCTTTTAAAAATTAACATATTTTAAAATTCATAATGTCATAAGGTTTTGCTCCATTTTGCTTCTTTGTAATATGAATACAGCAGTAGTTCCTGTTTTAAAAGGCCCCATTTGTGATTGATTTTTTTTTTAACAATAGACTTTAGTTTGTTTTGTGTTCTGGATTTGGCTTTTTTCTTCTGTAAACTTGTACAAATCACTTGTCTTCCTTTTCAGTAGCAGAAGTGTGTGAATATCTGCTTTATTAAGGGCTTGTGACATTATTACACATCAATTATAGATAATTGTAAGGGTTAATCTCTATATAGATACCACAGTTGCCTGCACTGGTTGTACACTGGAAGCAGAGGTTTGCTGGGATGCACAAGGCCATTCTCAGCTTTTAGTAAAGTACCTCTTTCTAAACTCTGCATATTTTTCTGTTCAAGCCCAGTCTGAGGGTTGGGATGAATTTTGAAACAAAAATCCCAAGAAAATGCAGAGTTAGGGCTCTGTGTTCCCAGCTTGGTAAAGCACAGTTTGTTGTAATCAAGGTTTCTGCCAAGGAGATATTTACTGAGTGCTAAAAACTGCTGCTTTGGTTAAACACTTCCATAAATGGAAGAAGGTCCATAAAATTGATTTTAAGCAAGCATCTGCTAAATAGATGGGAAATCCTGGAACTCCAGCAAGGTTTAGGTCAGGAACAGCAGAATCACTGTGATAGCTGGCTCTTACCTAGTCAAAGGATGGATTTGTTCTGGACTCAAGTCAACATTCTATCACTAGGAAAGTATTTTTGGGGATTTTGGTTTGTTTTTTTTTTAATGGGCATTAAGCCAGATCTTCTATTTTGCTTATTTTTTCCAACATTCTTACAAAATTAGTCAATGCAGTTTTGAAGTTTGTAGTACATATTTGTGTGCTTTCTTGTGTTTATCACAAGACATTGCAGTTGAATATAAATTTTTAATTTAAAAAATTTTTTAAATTTTTAATTTAAAACGATATTTTAAGATATGATGAGGTAAATACACAAATAAACCTTCTGCTTCTCTGCAACCAGAAACAAAAAGGTAGTGTTTCTCCAAAATAAATTTAGAGCATTAAAATTATTTAACTTTGATTCATGGAGAAGTTAAGGAGTGTAATTATGGCCCAGTGGTGTGCTAGAGAACAGGTCTTTAAGTATTTCCAGACTGCAGTCTGGAAGGGTTTTAACAAGTCAGTGTGAAGGCCAAGTCTAAATCTTGCATACTTGACATATCTAGGAAAAAATTACATTTTTAGGGGTTTCTTGTAAGGGTTTGGGGGGGATTGGCTTTTTGGTCATGTCGGCATAAGAAGGTTTTGTATTGCAGTCCTGCAGGTTTCAGCTCTGTCTGGTTCATATTTTTATTGTTGGATTTTATAGCTACAGTGTAAATTCTGTATATGTCCCTTTTCAGTTCCAGTCAAGCACAAACTCCAAATGGTGACTTTTTGTCAGGCCTATGCTGCTGAAAGGCAGAATCAGAGCATCATCCAAACACAGTTTTCCATCCAGTGTCACCACAGCAGGTCCTGTAAATTCGGCCTGTTGAAATTCATGAGTCTGTGACAGCAGCTGAATTTAAAGAGCATTATTTTATCCTTTAAAATTCACAAAAAATGAGACAAAATACCAAAAGACACTTATATACTTTATTTTTTTCTTTGGGATCGCATAAAGCACACAAAACTCTGCCCACTCTGCTTTTTTTAATCCTAAAATGAAGAAAAATTAACTTTGCCATCACGTTAAAAATGAGACTCATGTATTTCCATGTTAACAACTTACAGAGGTTTAGAGAAGAAGTTCTCTTATGGCCCTGTTGTTGTGGCCTCATCCCATCCCTATTTTTGTATATATAGTTTCTCCTTTTTTGTGTATATAGTTTCTCTTCATTTCCAAATGAAGTCGTTGGTCTGTGAAGCTCTTTAGCTGCCTATAAATCAATACCTGATATTTTTCAAACAAAGTTACACATTTTCCTCATCTAGAGGAATAGAATATTAGTATCAAATACTCAGTAAATTCAATACATTCTTATAGAATATTCATACTTAGGAAGAATATGAGCTTTATCATCTTTGGCTGTAAGAGGTAAAATGTGAAATGCTGTTTCCTATAAAATGAT
>VZTT01004425.1:17360-32350 GCA_013400855.1 Buphagus erythrorhynchus
AAATAACAACAAATACAAACATTCTTGCTGTCTGGAGCAGCAAATATGGCAATTAGATGCATTCATACTATTCAAGTTAGAGATGAGTGCTCTGCCCATGAGTCCTGGCTGTGTATCTGTGACTCAGATGTATTCCTGCAGCTCAGAGTGATGTTCTGAAGAACATCAAATATTTCAGTGATTCAAATATTCACTGCCTTTCTGACTTGATAGTATAGGCACCCTGATCTTTTTTTCCTCAAGATTTGTGTTAGCCCATCTGAAACCCATGGTTTGGCCTGTAATTTTCCCTTGGTGTTTTGTGGAGAGCTCAGACCTGTGGCTTCCTTTCCAAGCTTGTTAGGTGCATGAAAGCTGCATACAGTGACACTGGGCCTTTTATGGATGATCCTGGGTGTTTTGCCTGAACTGTGAGCCAGACTTGAGTTTCTAAGCTCTGTTTGAGTGCTCTAACCCCTGTTTAATTTATTGTCACTGTTCTGTTTTACAGAATCTGCAGTCAGCTTTAATGCTTTTCTGTTTGGATATCTGGAGTGAGAGAGTTTGACTGCCTTCCTCCTAGGCTGCTTCTTTCTTTCCTTAATGTTCTTGAATAGGCAGGGGGACCAAGAAAAGAGCTGAGTAATGTTTCACTGCTGTCCTGTCTTGTCTGCCTTTCCAGATGAACATGTGATGCCTCTGGACCCAAGATGGAATATGCAGTTTTTGGAGATCATTAGAAATTCGATGAACTTTGATACAGAAATGGAGCACACAGATCAGCTTTTTATGCTTTTGAAGTCTGCAGCAAATCGGTGGGTTACAAGAAAACCCTTGTACAGCCCAGTGCCTGTAATCAGTGCTGAGTAAACACTTGAGATGTCTGCCAAGTGTGTTTTTAGGTTTTGATAGGTGTGATCTAAAATATCAGGCAGAGGTTTTTGTACAGGTATTTAAATTCTTTGCGTCTGTTTTCTGTAGATGCATGCTAAACACAGTCACTTAATATAGGAGCAGAGCTCCCAACATTCCATACAGACTGCAGTTCTTCAAGGACAAATCAGAACTGTGGGATAAAGCATTAAAGAGGCAGAAGCAGCAGTGTGAGATCTCTGACAAAACTGCAATAGTTGTCCTGCTTTTGGATTTGGATTGTTTTTCCTAATAAGATTAAAAAGTACACAGATTTTGAAGTTAAACTGTAAGGAAGCAGCTGCTCACATATCCTACAGGCTATGATGTTGTGCCTGTTTAGTAGCTCAGTCGTTTTTCCTTCCTGGTGAAGTCAGGAATCTGCTCCTTGTGAAGCTTGCTTCTACAGAAACCATATTCAAGCAATTAGTTGTGTTGCACCTTGTACTTCTTCCATAATACACTGAATATATTATGTAACTTTGTAGTTCAAATGCCATGTTGTAGTTCACCATTCTCATAAGGCCAAGGTTTAAAACAGTACTGGATTGATAACAACTTTATTTTTACTTCAGGGCAGTGTTATTTCTTGACCGAGAAAAAACAAGTTACATTGAGAAGACCTTGATTGCCAGCAAGAAGCCAAGAAACAGTGTCTTAAGAATGTCTCTGGATTTCCACAAAAGTGGGTTGATTTTTGCTGTTCCTTTTAGTTATGTAGTCAATTTGAAATACGGTTCGTTTGCATTGTTATGAAATGTGTGCTTTAAACATGGTGTGCAAAGAAAGAATATGTGAATGTAAAGCAGTCAAATGAGAACGAGTGTGGTATCTAACACATTATTCTTAAATTAGATATACCTTAGGCTACATTATTTATGTCCTGCCTCTATGAGGTAATCAGTGAATATGATTTTTCTCTTAATTAACCAAACTTCAGGGTAACAGTGGAGGGAAACTGGAATAGCATTCTGTCTTTAGCTAATAAGAATAACCAAATTCTTCATATGTGTTGTTTTTAAGCAGGAAGTTTTACTTCTAAAACAAAGGGTAAAATTTAGTGATGAGGTCAGTGTGCTGCGTAGAAGCAATTGATCAAGGAATCCCTCATTATGGGCTTTTTTAATATATGTATAAAATGCATAGAGGTAATAGAGAATTGTGAAAATAATGAAGGACTACTTTTATTGCTTCATTTCTTGGATCTTTTCAGGTTGTGTTTTTTTTCTCAATTTTAGAGAGGTTCTAGTCATGAGAAGTTGACCCATATGTGTCGTATGATGTGGCTGGAATATTCAGTGTGGGAGACCAGAACATTCCTTNTTCCTCTTTCCCAAAACTCAGATCCAGGAAGTTACAACTGTCTTCCTCATGGAATCGTGGTCAACCTTGCTGCTTTCTTTGAACTTTGGGATGCATTTACCTTTCACTGGGTGAAGTCTACTCAGGTGGCCTTAAGTGACGATGACACATATGATGTGAGTAGACTTTCCACAGTACACTTATGGAAGTTAAGTGAAATGAGATTGTGTGCAGAAACTATTTTTAGTTTCAGGGACCATGAAATAAACTGGAGTGTTTCTGTTTGTATTCAGAATATGCCTAACAGTAGGCATATTTGTTTCAGTGGCTGTATTTGTGTCCTGTAATACCTGCTGCTTAGGATGGCATGAACTGTGCTGTAGGGGTGCCTGTTTCTCTCCACTGATCATAAACAGAGTGTCCATTTCTATCTGTGATAAGAATGTCTGAACCTGGACAACTGACATGCAGGCCACAGAGGTGGTTCACTTCTCCGTCTCCCTTTTCAGACCATTAATATAATTTTGCTGAAATCCTGACCTTGGAGACTTGGTTGGTTTTGGCTGCTGTAGTTCCACCTGCTGGTGTGGTATTTTTAGAGTCCTGATTGTGTAGCACTAAAGACAAGAAAACGCTGTGGGGCTCTGAAGTTAATACCAGTGATGGTGGTTTTGCTTTTTCTCGTGCTTGAAAGAGGAAGTATTGTGTGAGCTCCTTGGCTTGTTCCTAGGTTTTGTGCTGCTTGCTGTGGCGGGACCGGTTCTGGGCTGTCTCTGACACAGTCACAGTGGATTCTTCAGGGCTGTCACTCCTGGCTCTGCACTGGCACTGGGTTATGAAACACCTAATTGACAGAATTCCTCAGATGCTTACTGGATCTGACCAGCACAAGTGAGTGGCTTTGTTTAGTGGCTTTTGATTTGTTTCTGTTAAACGGCTGTATAAATGTCTCTTTTCTTTAGCATTATAGCTACTTAGCATTGTTTAGATTAGTGTCACAAGTTGAGTTCCATTAGTGATGCAAATAACAGTGTATTGAGTAGCTGTTAGTTTTTAAAATTTGTGTTTCCTAGCTTTGTGTTTCTGCTTGCTCAAATGGTCATCTAGAATTTTTACCCCTTTAATGAAAGGATGAGAGAAAGACTTCCTTATGCATCTTTTTGCCTTGTTTCTCAAACTTCTGTTAACTGTGGGCTTTTTTTTCTCCCATCTGTCCTTCTCTTTTTTTTATTTTTTCCTCTACAAGGATTTCCAGGGAAATTCAATCTGTTTCACAGCAGATTCAGANTTAAGGTATCAATACTCTGTTTGCAAAGGATTTGTATTTCCAGCAATGTCCAGATAGGCTTTAATATATTTACAGTGCTTGCTTTCCAGGACAACAAAAACACAATTGTTTTGTGTTTGTTAGATTGATAAAGAAAATTTCAGCACATGTTAACGTACATATCTTTTGGGAAACATATCAGTTATTCAGATGTAGTATTTCTACTGTTAATTATGCTACGTATGGAAAATATTTACTCAATACAGAGGGGTGCCTGAGTAATAAAAATATTACTCCTCGCTCTGTTTTGGAGACTTATGACTATCAATATGCCACTGGCTTATTCAGTGAACATATGTGTATTTAGAACAGCCTGTGCACTTCCTTTTATACACCATAGGGTGGGGCTGCCTTATGGCTTCCCAGAAGAAGACAACTTTCAAAGTTTTGGAGTTTGCTCTTAATATATTTCAGAATTTGTTGTAAATCAATTTTTAAAAAAATCATTAAATTTTTTAAAGAATACAAGTCCCTGTTTAAAAGGAGTGTACAAGCAGTCATGTTGGTGACTAGTACTTAGACCTAGATTTTTATGACCTTATCTCTCAAGGATACTCAGCTGTCAAGAAAGGGACATAGTTACTTTGTGAGACTTTGAAGAATATTCAGTGCTTACTAAGAATTTGGAGAGATCCAAACGTATTTAGGCATCCAAATGTATCTAATGTACCTAAGCATCCAAATATATTTAAATTGCAGGTGTAAACTGCAATTTCTTGTAAGTGACAGTAGCTCCTGGTATTTTCTTATTATTTTGTGTATTTATTGCCCTTGATTTAGATAAGTTGCCGAGTTAAAGTACTGTTTGTCTGCATGGTCTGTAGTTTCTTCATGAAAGGAAAAAACCTAACTTCACAAGGAATTGTAGCCACCTGTTCCAGTTTCTGTCTTCCTGCTGTATTGAGTCAGGCTACTAGAGGATTATTTTTAAGCTGTTGTTTCAGGCTGGTTATATATAGTTGTACTTCAGTTGTGTGTATGTGCATTTGAAATCTTAGTTTTGCCTGCAGTCACCAATCTTGTGTTTTTTTAGTGCTGCTGAAACAAATTGTGCTTTTTGTGTTTCCAGGATAAACTGGGCATGGAATGTTTTTCTCAGTTAAAAGCTCTCAGCAAACCACTGAACATCTTGGAGCTAAGATTGGCCTGTGGAGAAAGTAGATGGCAGCAAAAAATGTGCTGTGTGAAAATTGCTGCCACAGGAGTGAAGTTGAAGAAAGCATTGCTGCAAGCTGATGGTCTGATAATAAGAGCCAATCATTTAGAAGATGTTAGTCTGGGTAGGTAACACTTGTGAAATAATTGTGAAATAAAGGATAATTTCTGCCATCTCCATTCTTTCATACACAGATGGAAAGGACGTTAAATGTTCACTGACAAGAAACACAGTACATGCATTTATGTGCCTCTTATATTCTGTCAAACAGGTCAGTTACAGATATTTCTGAAAGCTGTGCATTCGGAGCTGAAAGCAGGAGGAGTCACATACAGTTATTCAGAAGAAAGGCTTCCTGAAGACATCATCTCCAGCCAGTTAGACCCTGCCCTGCTAAACCAGCTCTGCAGTCAAGTTCAGCTGTGGCCTGCAATGGAATACATAGGGGTGCTCTGGCAGTACAAACTAACAGCAGATTACGTGGCCAAGGCTTGTGCAAGAGGGTAAGTAGTTTGGAGAAAGAACTCCTATATTGCTTTCATGATATTCTGAATCCCTAGCTAGAAGCTGTAGCTTTGGTGCTTTACAACTGCATGTAAATCTGTGTAGGTGTTTGTAATTTATATATACCTGTGTGTATGTGCATTTATATCCATGCAGCACAAAAATATATCTGTATTAAGAGTCAGCAGGAGATATTTATACCATATTGCTGAGGGCTACTGCAGAAAAACTGAATTAGACCTGGAGACAAAGGAAGTAGACTAGTATGCATGCATCCTTCTGTGTAAACTATACACACAGAGAATCATAGTTTAAATTAACATTATTAATTTAGAAAGTGTTAGGGTTGTTTTAAGGGGCCAAGTGTATTTATTTTTAGTCTGGTTTACCATTCCTTAAAAGAAAGCTATTCATTTATGGATTTCAGTGAAAGTAATTTTTTGTGTAATGAGACTCTTAGAATCACTGGTTCACTCTTGAATTCAGCAAAGTTCTGACTTTTCACAAAAGTTGTAAAGCTAGAAAATAGTTTGTCCCCAAATGCTTTGTATGTTTTGCTCAACATGGAGCTTATAGCTACAGGAGATTACACTTCCCCCCCTTTCTCTTGTGTTTAGATTTTGTTAACTTTGAAGGATTCAAGTACTTTGAGTATAATTTGAGTGCTTGTTTGTCCCCAACGTTTGAAACACTGTCATTTTAACCTTTTGGTGACTTTGCTTGCCATTCTTCATTTGTTTTACTATCCAAGTGATTTATTTCACGTGCCCTGCTTTAGCACTACTTAGGTTGTATTTTTTGTACATGCTACAGGAAGAACTGCAGTCAAGAATTAAGGGTCTCTTCAGATCTTGCTCAGTTCATAGCTTTTTCTCTGAAGTTGACACCAGCTGCTTCTCACCAGCTTTCTGGACTGTGGCACTTGTTACACCTTAATGAAGTAAGAAAAAGTTCTATTTTAATTTTCTTAAATCAGATCTTTAGTTTAATTAATCTTGCTGAAGTTTTCAAAGGTTCTTCAAAATATGTATGTGACTAAGACTTTTGACATGCAGTTTTTCTACCTCTGCCTGACAAAAGCTGTTCCTTCTTTTAACAAGAAAAATTATTAACTGCAAGCCTTGAGAAAATGTAATTAAAACACAATGTTGAAAGATAAAATACAACAAAGTCTTAAATAACATAGTTCTGTATGATTTTGTTTGGTAGTATTGTTCCATACATCCATCTGTGACCTAATGGGAAGTTGTTTTGGTGGCATGTGCCAGCCTGGTTGTATCTGTGTATTCAAAGTAATTTTGCACTGAAAAATGCTTTCCTCTGCTCCCATGCCTCTAGAAATTTTTAGTTCTGTTGCAAACAGAACTAAATAAAGCTACTTGATGCATTTGATAAAGCTACTTGATGCATTTTCTGTAGAACATTTAATAACTGCTTAATATTTATGATACAGTGGTTGTGTTCCCACAAAGCACAGTAATCACCTTAAATGCTTCAGAGCAGAGCATTGGATGGCTTTACCCATTTCATGCCTCTGCACCCTCGTGTATTATAACAAAAGGTTGCACAGTCATGGACTACAGGCTGTATTCTAACAACTTGCTCTGTAGACATGCTGCATATTTCACAGACAGGAGACAGTGCTGACCTCAGGAAGTTTACTCTTCATTGAGGAGATGCAAGGAAATGCTATGTGAATTTGAAAGGATCTTGGAGAGTATCTTGTACTATCCCTATTGGAAAACAGAATCATACTTTCTTTGTACATATGTGTGCTTAATTCTCTTTTGCTCCTGTACATTATTCTCACCTCTACGTTTTTGTTTCTCCTTAGATAGCTCCTGAAGAAATGTCTCTTCTGTCATCTCAGCTAGTTAATGCTGTGTTAGCATCCTTTTGGAGCAGTACTTTCACCATGGACCCAGACTACTGGTTGACTTGGAGGCCACTGCCTGCAACTGAGGAAAACAACTTCTCTAAATCCCATGTGAACCGTTCTATGAAGGTTTGTCTTTTCTGAACTAATCAAATTCTGTGAATGCTCTTGTTGGCTAGCTCAGGTTTTCTAAAGCAATATTGTAAGTTCTAGCATAGTCAGTGGCATCTGAACAATCTAACTCTTAATCTTTTAATTTAGGGCCCAGGCATTTTGACCCGAGCTGTTTTCTCAAAGTGCTTCTTTGAAATTCTGACTAGCAGCAGCAAGACAAGCCAGTGGGATGTGAGTGGGCTTCCTGTCTTGTCATCATCCCATGTAACACTGGGAGAATGGATGGAGAGAGCACAGCAGCTTTACAAAGTCAGCGCAGCTCTGTGGACCAACTTGGCTGTCTCTTCAATAGCAGATTTTAGGTATTAAGACCTCTCTTCCATATATATGTGGTTTAAATCAAGCATGTTACAGAAGGTTGCCTACTGTGTGTAAACGTTTTCTCATTCCTTTTTCTCCAGACACACGGATGCTAGACTGCAAGGAATAATGCTAAGCAGACAGCTCTCTGCCCTGGTAGATCTGATTCCAGTGGATCTTCAAGAAGAATTTTTGGAGTGCTGTGAGAAGCTCTACCTCAAGGATCCTATTGCATATGAGTACCTTCTAAAGATACTTGAAAGCATCACTGATCAGGAATTACTTCCTAAAGAATTCCTGTTTCTTCTGCTCACTTGTTTGCATCAGTTCTATGGAGAAGGGCTTCAGGATTTACCAGAGACTGCTTGGCGAGGAAGCCTCTGGGTGAGCATTGGCTTGGTACAGATCCAGATGTGGCTTCCACAGACCAGGTTTGATCCAGCTGTTAAAAGAGAATACAAGCTCAAGTACTCAAAAGAAGAGGTGAGTATGAAGCCAAGTTGGCTTTTACCTTGTTATGTATAAAATCAATGCTGAAGAGTTTGGCTTGGTCATGATTTTTAAACTATACAGTTAGAACTTGGCTACTAAAATCAGAACCGCTGTGAATGGTTTATTCTTTCCTTTTTAGTTATACCAGCTGGAGTGTGAATGGAAAACACATGACTTTTCATCCCAGTTGCATACAGGGAAAAGTATTGAAGATGAAACAGTCAGCAACTATATTCATCCCCGTATCAGGTAACACCCAGGCACTGAACCCTTCTCTTTGAGAGTGGACATGCCATCTTTGTGTGCTCAGGCTCCGAAGCTTTTCTCTGAAGCTTTTCAGTTTTTCTCTCTTTCTGTGGAAGCTAGAATTGCTGGTTTTAAAATATCAGTTTTACATACTGAGGTGGTAGAGAAGAAGCTGTACACTTTACTTGCAGTAAGGAATTGTCTGTACACTTCGTGCTGCTGTAAATAGAACAAATAAAGCAGTGGCCGTCATATATTGATAAAGTTGAAACCATGCCCAGAAGTAAAAACAATGCCATACATTTAAATTACAGTACTTTTCTTAAAATGTGACAATATTATCAATCATTTGAAATGAGATGGATTATCTATCACAGTAGTTTCTCAAGGCCATTATATGTGCCAGTGCTATTTTGCAAAGTTCTTCCGCTGATATTACTGAGAAATCTACATATGTGTATTTCAACAATAGCCTTTGCCTATGTTGCTGTGGATGATTTAAATTTCTTACCAAACAGAGTACACTGTTGACATTCAGAATCTGTAGCCACTGTTACTTTGTTTAGGACTTTTTGTAGCTCTTTTTTATCAGAGGAACTTGAGGACCTCAGGAAGTGTTAAGCAAAGAGAGCTTTCTCCTTTCTACAGCCTTCCAGGTGTGTTCCGTGTACATGGAGATAAAAACTGTCTATTATTCATTATTTTCCACTTTTAATAGGAATTCTTGATTTCATTATTATACACATAGAGGATCTGGTAGTTCCATGCTTAGAGAGAATGATAATCACTGGAAGCAGGTTCTGAATGGCAGAGTTTTACCAATTGCTTGTGGTAATATTATTTTTTTCTTAATGCTCACAGAGCTGTCTAGTAGTAAGAAAAAAGTACTTGAAGTTTGTTGAAGTGGCAGGGAGAGAAGAAATCTACACCTGTAGGCTACAAGGCTGTCCCTTGTTTTTTCCTTATTTGCTGTTTCACACAAACTAGCAGAGGATTTTTTGATTAATCCCTTCCTGAATCTAACTGCTACATTAGATCTATTTGAACAAGTTTGTATGAAGCATATTTCCATGTCTAAACTGATCAATGGTATTTATTTCTTAACAGGCTGTTGCATGAAAGAATGCAAGGGTTGAAGGAGCAAATAAGCAGTCTTTCCAGAAGGAAGGCCTTCAGGCCTCCAGCTCCACTGTATGATTGCTTATACCAGGAGGCTCACCAGTACATCAACAGCATAGCACGCATTTCCTCAGTCCAAGACCTTCTAGCCCGCCTCCTGCAGTTCCTCCGTGGAGAGAGACCTAAATCACTGCAGGCTATACAGAACCTGTTAAATGAAGAGGCATCGTGGCAACAATCACACCATCAGTTTAGAAAACACCTGGCAGAGGAGTATGCAGTGTTCCCTGATGCCATCATTCCCCTCCAGGCTGCCATCCTGCAGCTGCAGCATGGCATGCGATTAGTGGCTTCTGAAGCGTGTGCAGTGCTGCAGAGCTCTGTGTGCCCAGCTGATCTCACCAGCCTGCTCACTGCCTTGTTGGCATTTCCTTCTGTTGGCCGTGCCTTTCCCACTTACTTTGCTCGGGCAGAAGTTTTATGCTCAGTGAATTCAGTTGGGGTACTTAATGGACTTAAAAAGTTCTCTCTGAAGCACTCTGAAGGAGGGTCTGAGGGAGCTGAGCAGCCTTCCCCAACTCTGGAACAGCTCCTGGTGAATGCTTTGTTGCATCTTCGATGCCATGTACTATCCAGAGGAGAAATGGACCAGAAATCTCTGCAGCTCTTCAGACATCTGTGTCAAGTAAGCTCTGGATGCCTCTAACTGGGAGTCTTGCACTGAACTTGTCCCCTATGGAAGACATGGATCTGTTAAAACAGCTCTAGAGGAGGGCCACAGAAATCATCAGGGGACTGGAACACCCCTCTTTGTGAAGAAAGGCTGACAGAGTTGGGGTTCTTCAGCTGGGGGAAGAGATGTCTCTGAGGAGACCTTGTTGTGGCTTTTCAGTTTATAAAAAGGGTTTATAAACAGGAGGGAAGAAGACTTTTTACCAAGGCTTGTAGAACAAGGCTTAACAGTTTTAAACTGAAAAGAGGGTAAATCTAGATAGGGTATGAAAACAATTGTTAAAAATGTGTATGGTGAGACACAGGAACAGGTTGTCCAGAGAAGCTGTGGATGCTGCAACCCTGAAAGTGTTTGAGAGTGATTGGGTGGGGCTTTGAGCAACCTGGTCTAGTGGAAGATGTCCTTGCCCATGGCAGAGGGGTTGGATTAGATGATCTTCAGAGGTCTTTATCTTGATAACTATAAGTATGATGTTCTTTAAAATCTTCTGATTTTTTTCCCAATTAATTGTAAAAGATAATCTAATATACTGGATTAACTTGTTTGAATTCATCAAGGCATGAAATGATAGCCTGTAACAATTAGCAAAGATTTTATTTATGTAAGAAAAACCCCAAACAACAAAACCCCAAAAGCGGGGACACACACAAAAACAACCAGCCCAACGCAAACTGTACAGAGTTTCTTCATAAAATGTTTAAGAAAGGAAACTAGAACTTGGTCAAGTACTCTGTTGCATATTGTCTTTGCATTTTTCTCATTACCTTGTTAAGAGGGCAATTCACAAGTGTTAGATGGCTTTGCTTTCTACTGTTGTAGGCCATAGAGGAGGGAAGAGCCAAGCAAAACAGATGCTGCCCCACTGATGGAATAGGAGATGGTTTTAAACGTGGACTTGTGTAGCAGCATCTTGCTTTGTGTTTCCTTAGGCAATTGTAAATGAATGGGATGAACAGGAACGCCGTGCCCAGGAGCAGGAGGCAATGGAACACAGCCTGTACAGATACAGGAGTAAAAGTCATGGGAAAGGACGGAGCGAGGAAGAAGAGGAAGAAGAAGAATTTAGGAGGAGATTTCCTTTTCATGAAAAGGTAATAGCTGTAATTCTGTTAAGAAACACAAAAATTACATCTGGAGTTGCTCCTGAAAATAAATGCTATAAATGTCATGAGGAATGAAGCAGTTTTTCCTTTAACTGAAATCCAAATGGGGGTAGATTTTGATAGGTATTAAGTATATGCTTGTGGTTTATTTTACCTTCTGATTGAAAGGATTAATTTCCAGGATTAATTAATCCTGGGATTAATTTCCAGGTTTGAACTGTACTGTGGTTTGGGTAAATAATCCCTAATTATATAACTGAATGATAATAAAGTTACTTGAAAAAAGCTAGAATTTTATTTATTTAGCAAATAAAGTCATACGAAGTTCTACTACCTGTGGAGAAGGCTGATCTTGATTAAATAAAGCAGCTGGGACAGAACAGTTCAGATCCTCAAGTGACCACACAGTGTTGAGGTGGTTTATCAGCAGACAACAGCTGCTGCTGCTTTTTCTGCAAATGGGTTTAGTTGGCAGCAGCTCAGGGGTCACACTCTTGCCTGCTGTAGTTGCACCCTGAAATGTTCTGTACACCTGTGTTCAGTTTCAGGCTGGCAGTCTGCCTGTATGATACCAGCTGCAAATCATAAACATGTCACTGCAATGCAAAAAAAAAGCAAAAGAGCAGATAGGGAGAGGAGGCATTAAAGGAAGGAATTAAAATTTACTTTTATTGTCATGTAATTTGCAGGACTTTGAAGATATCACAGCTCAGCCAAGCCTAGAAGAAAAAATGGAAACTGAAGATCCAGTAGAAGACCATCTGGAATCTGACAGAGCCCTTTTGTCCAAGGGCTCTATGCAAACAGTAATGAAGGTTCATCAGCAGTTGTGCTTAAACTTTGCTCGATCCCTGTGGTATCAACAGAGTCTGCCTTCTCATCAAGCCAAGCATTATTTCAGTACATTCATTTCTTGCTATCAGACTGGTGCTTACCTGATGTCACAGTTCTATCCTTTAATTGGTAAGACTGCTAGCAGTATTTAAGATATGCAGGTTTATATTTGTAATGATTTATTTCAAAATAATTGCATTACAGGTCATGAAACACACCTGTTGTGGGGAAAATGCACGAAACTCAAAATTGTTTTTCCAGACAATTTGCCCCATGTTCAGAATTATCTTGTGAAATGCTTTGATTTTTATTCTTGTATGCATTTTTAAAATTCCTTTTGGTAATATAGAAACCCAACACAGTTTAAAAATGTATTGAATACTGAGTGAAATTTTGATCATATGGATCTGCACAGTCCTGTGGAAGATAAAGCACTTGAAGAAATTTCTCAGAAGTAAATTTTGCAGTGAAGTTCATTAAAGAATTGGTTTAAATTTACCTTATGTATATAAGGTAAAAAGAAAAAAGGTGTCATGGGGTTTTTTCCCACCCTGAATTTTGGAAAACTTGATGGGTAAATTGTTTTAACAATGTGTGAGAACTCAGAATCATCACTTGTTAAAGCACAGCTATATATTTCAGTTCTGATCTAATAAATGCATGTGTGCAATTAAGATGAAGCAAATAAGGGCTGTTGTTTCTACAGTACCTTATTTTTGTGTTTGCACCTGGGCTGCAATGTATGTGGGAGTTTTTTTGTGTGTTGGATTACTTTTCCACAGAGCCTTGCTTTATAGTAGTATGTCCTTAATGTAAATTTATATACAGGGGAACTGTGTTCTTCTGACAGGGTTACAGCCTGGATAGTTTCACACACACTNTCCATACTCCCATCTCATTGTTCCAGTGATGCAGTCTTACATCCTTGTAAAAGATAACATGCTTGGGATACAGGGGGAAAAAAAAACCCCAACTTTATCTATTCAACTGAAAAAAGAACTAGTAGCATGTATGATGTCTTCCTTACTTGCTTCCTAGGTGCTGAAATGAATGACAATCTTTTGGGAAGCCAACTTCTGCTGAGCACTCTTCTTCACAATACCTTTTTTGAAGAAGTAACTTCAGATCTTGTGCTGCAGCAAGATGGCCCATATGACTTCTATCAGCATCCCAATATTCAGCAAGTCCGACAGTGCCAACCTGTACTTGACAATTTTGCTAAAGAAATAAATGGGCTACTGCAGGAATGGCCAGAGCATCCTGTACTTGTGCAGGTAAACACACTTCAGCAAATACCTGGGGGAGACTGGAGCATTTTAGGATTGCATTTATGTGTGAATATGTGTATAGATACGTGCATATACGTTGATATGCTTGCCTAGATGCTGTCTGTATTACTTACGCAGAAGTTTTGAAGTCATACCTGTTTATTCATAAGAGGTGTAGGTATTATTGCGTGTATTATAGCTGTTGTATTTTAGTTATGAAATGTTAAGTGGGATTCTTCTAAGTCTGAACTTTGAATTTTAAGCAATCTGAAGTCTGCCATAGCTCAAAGATCCCTGAGGTCATACTGTTTATACTCTTGTTTTTTTCCAAAGGTCTTTCTTTCATAATAGTTTAGAATAATTATTTTTAGTCCCTCTTACAGCATCTATGTTGTTGTCCTCAGATTACATTTTTGGGGTAATGTAGAAACTCAGATTCCATAGGACCTCTTTGCATTAGGTCGTTTGTGCCCCATTCCCCAAGTGCGTTGGCCTTAGTGAGCTCCTAGTGAGCTTATACTAAACTGAGAAAGCAATTCATAAATGTAAAAAAGAAAAAAAATTCTTATCTCTTGCAGGGGTCAGTTATGCTCATAGAAATTAACTCAATTTCATGGCTTTTTCTGTTGAAGTGCACTTACTAAGGGCTGAATGTTTTTGTTTTTATTCTGCAGCTGTTAGTTGTGATGGATAGAATCCGGAGTTTTCCACTTTCTAGTCCTCTCTCAAAGTTTCTGAATGGCTTGGAAATTCTTCTTGCAAAGGCACAGGTAAGAAGGCGGCTAAGGGAAAGTTCATTTTTCTCTTTAATGTTTCCTTATCTATATTTGGTACCATGTGACAAACACAGTGCATGAAGGCTGGCTGCTTGTCAGGATTTGGGGAAGTGAACTTGCTCCATGCTGAAAGTTTAAAGAGCAAGAACCCAGTAATCCAGAGTAATGCAGTGAGTTTGGCCAGGCAGTGACTAATTCTGGCTTTGTGTAAATGGGAACTTTCCTTTCCTAGGACTGGGAGGAAAATGCTAGTCGAGCCTTGTCCTTGCGGAAGCATCTTGATCTGGTCACACAACTGATTATTCAGTGGCGTAGATTGGAGCTGAAGTAAGAATTGTCCTTCCATGCTGCTTTTCCTTAGATACTGTAAGCTTTCATCTCCACATGGAGGCACATTCCAATAAAAAATTGCCTTAACTGTGGAACATGCCTTCTATGTGTCTGTTGTGGGGAAAAGAGACCACCAACGAGGAGCTGTGGTGGATCAGAATGAACATGCTCAGGCTGTGGTGACTCTATTTATTTGCCTCAGGAGAAGTAAAATCAATATTTTCCCAATGCTATCCTGTTTTCATCCTAGGGTTTCCTGAGCTTGCAGGGTTTTGTCTGTTTAATAACCATCATTAAATTGTCCTTAAAAATTATTGTCCAGTCTCCTTTTTAAGACCATGTAAAATTTTTATAGCCACAGTATGTCACAATCAGGAGTTCCACAAGTCTACCTCAGTTTCTGAGAAAAGAAACTTTTGAACCTGCCTCTGACAGATTTTGCTTTACTACCCTCCTTTCTTTTCTTCTCTCATATTTAGTAATGTTGGCAAAACAGTGATCCTCAGAAGTTGATTGTATATATTAAGCTTATGTGTAGCTTCTTTCATCCTGCTAAATT
>VZTT01004426.1:19947-34823 GCA_013400855.1 Buphagus erythrorhynchus
TTTTGCTCTGCTTGTGTACATGCCTTACATATTTGCCTTACCTATTAAATTGACTTTATCTCAACCCACATATTTTCTCAGTTTTGCTCTTCCAATATTTTCTCAGTTTTACTCTTCCAATTCTCTTCCTGATCCTACTGGTGGGGAAGTGAGTGAGCACCTGTGGGGTGCTTTGTCTCTGACTGTGGTTGCTTGCTTGAGGGTTAAACCACGACAAAGTTCCTAACAATTCTAGGCCCTCTTTCATGCATAAACATATTATTTTTAAATTGTTTTACTTGTATCTAGTTAATAACAAGGACCTCATTTTGTAAGTCAAGAAGTGCTTGCTGAATGCTATTAATTTATTCTAACTTAGAGAAGTCTTCAAACCTTTCTGGAATTGGATGAATAAATCAAACATTGGATATACTAGAATATTTAAAAAAACCCAGTTAACATAGGCAAATGGCTTGGCAGCTGAAATAACATAAACATCCCCTGAAAAAATCTGGCATTATATAGACTAGTTTCAATGAGTAAAAAATTCTCTTATTTGCTATTGTACAGCCATTTCAATGCACTCAGTCATGAGCACTCCAATGAACAATATGGATCACAGGAAATTTTCTGAAAAAATCAAGGTCAAACTTGTTCCTTTAGGATCTGAATTCCTATCCAATGAAAATTCCTCTCCAATACAAAAGGAAACATTTCATTTCCATGCATTTTTAAGAAAAAGAAAAGTTTGCATTCATTGCAGGGCCATGGTATGTATTCTTTCTTTTCCATCAATGAGCCAGAATGACAGATTTGAGTTAAATCTTTTGTCTAAATAAATTTAATCTATTTAGTCTTAAAACAAAGACTAGATTATATTTTGTTCTATTTTTTTGCTTTGTCTTCTTTTGATACTCTTCAACTTTGAAACCCTTATTAGCTAAAGCAGAGCCCAAAATATAACTGTGCCATATATTAGAAATATTATATACCCACCAAACTAGAGAATCAGTCCCACGACTTATTCTTTCTTCAATGAAAAGGAAACTTTTTTATAAAATGTTAGACAGATATAGCAAAGAATACTAGAAGGATGTAAAACAAACTTTTCTATAAATTATTAAGTAAAATATGCTTCTAAGAAATGGAAAATAGGCTGAATTCCTTTGATGCATAGACATATGGCAAGGTCTTCCTTTCTTTTCACAAGTTCCAGCATTTTTGCTTCCAATTGAAATAATTTTTTGGATTCAAAGTCGATTTGCACACAGTTCCAAGGATGGTCAAAATAATTTTGTTTTGTCATTTTTCTTATATTCTTATAGGCCTTCTTTAGCATTGCCTACATCGGCTGAATGCTTTAAAATGCATAAGCACTATTTGAGGGGAAAAAAGTGAATGTTTCAAAAAGTGGAACTAAAATCTTAAATTTACTAATCTGAAAAGATTTTGTCCATTGAAGAAAATGTGGAGAAAAAAAAATAATTACATTCTTCTGCCTGTAAAACTTGAACTGGAATTCCTTTTGGTAGTAATACAGCCTTGTATCTTCATATGAAGTAACTTATTTCATAATTGTGTTGGTATTTATCAATATTTTTATTCATTCCCTTGTCTTTCAGTTGCACAGATTATCTCCTAGAAAGCTGTTTTTATTACTTTGTAGGATGCGCTGTCATCTTTAAACATACCTAGAAAATATGTAAGGAATAGAAGATTTGCACCTGGAGTACCCTTAGGGACTACTCAATTGCAATTAATTTAACTAGACACTGGATGTCAGTGTTGCCATTTTATAGTTAAAAGAAAAAAAAAGGGGAAACATCAAGAAAATCCAAGGTGTAACCAGAAGTAGGATATAGAAGAAGTCTAATCGAATCACTCAGAGCAGCTTAGGAGCTAAATTAGCATTTCATATCTTCATGGTAGAAAGAGCATGTTGGCTTCAAAGAAGCAGCTCTCCATAAAGGTTTTGGTTTCTATTAAGAACAAACAAACAGATGAAGAAACACTTCAACTAAATGGACATTTTAGGAAACTGTTGCAGAGCTTTTACATGGCACTTAACATTAACATTACATTTAATCGGAATAAGGAACAGTACACAGTATGAGTGATGGTGTTTGCTTGTGGTTAATTTTGTGCCTGGCATTCAATAAAATGCCTGGATTTAACTCACTCCTAATCTCATGGCCTTAATGGATCTGTTTACTTTTACACGAGGATTTTAATTTTCAACAAGTTCTAAAAGTGATTTGTATGAGAGTAAGACTGGAAAAATATGAAGGGGGTTTCATAAAAGTCTACCCATTAAACACAACAGTCCATCATCTACTGAGACTTTGAAGCAAATTTTACTAAAGATCATATTTAATGTACTGGTGTTGCATTCAGGTATAAATACAATTTCCTCTGAGAGAAAGTTTCCTTTGGCAAAAATACTTTCACCTATGGCTTCAAGCCATCCTATAGAATAAAATCCAATATTAAATAGAATCTCAAAGAAACAACACCCAAATTCACTAGCAACACCTTTCAAGTTAATCTTTCAAAATCAAATATGGTAGTATACAATATATTAGAAGAAGAACATCCTTAGAAACCTTCATCAAGGACAAAAAATCCTTATAATGCAAGTAAATATTGTTTTACTGTCATTATAAAGTATTTGGATGATAGACTGGAAACATCTAAGATGAACAGCTGAAAAAGTAGGAAAAATGAATCAGATTTTTTTAAAGTTCTTACTTGGACATCCAAAAAAGCCCTGAGCCGCCAGAATTTCTTTTTTACTGTGAAACTGCAATTCATGTCATTTGTGTATTCATGAAAATGTTTCAGAAGATGGTGATCTGCAACCAGCATAAAGCATATGGATTTGCTGTCAGGTGTGGATGGCAAATATCAAATAATCTCTTAGGTTTCTAAATAGCATTCCAGAAACTTTTTAAGGAGCATTAGGTATATTATAAATGAAAAATTTCAGTCAAGAATATTTCAGTAAAAATTTATTATGTTCTAGAGAAAAAAAAAAATATTAAAAGCAGCCAAAATCATTAAAAGCAGCCAAAATCACTCTCAAGCTTTTATCGTCCCAGAAATGCTACTTGCCATCATGTCTGGTCTCAGTCAAAGGCTAGTAATGAGCTACAAATGCTTATCCATTTAAATGCCTATATCAAGTATTTGAACAACATCAAGTTTTATATGAAATATACTTCACATTGAACAGTGAAGGCAAAGTTAAAAATATAAGGGAGTTTCACTCCTTTTTGAGACATCAAGGTATGAATCAACATATCTAACAGAAAAGATGATGATAATCTGATATTTTGTCTCTAAAGAAATAACATTGTTGAATTGGGCTGTCTAATAATATTTCCCAAATAAATTAGAAATGTTTAAGTTGAAAGAACTGGTGAAATAAAGATGGACATAAAAGAGAAAGACCCAAGAAAGGGTCTTATAGAAGACAACATGCTTCACAGACAGATTTCTCTATTAAATGCATCCTAAGATGGATGCAGTCTAAGACATAAAATATATCAGATTTTCAACATGCAGTTAGATTATGTATATAAGGGAAAGAAAAGAGTCATATTTCAAATTTACTGTTGATGTAAATTGGTTTATTTTTTCAATTAATGTCAGTATTTATTAGCATTTTGAATTATAGTGTATGTTTTGGCTATTATACATATGTATTTCCATTTTTCTTCAACAAGAACTAAGGCATTGTAATCAGGGAACTGATTACTATAAGTGACTGATGGTAAGCTCCTCCCCCAACAGACTAAGAAGACTAGAAACTGGCATCCTCACACAACCTAGATGGAATTCAAGTACCTAAACAGAGCCTTCTAGTGCCAGTTTTCTTCCTGGCATCTAATCATACTCAAGAAAAAAAAAAAAAACAAACAAGCATCCCATGTTCTCTTGATCATATCTGCCAGCTCCCTGTTTCTGTCTTGGATGTCTTTAAGATTGCACTAGATACTAAAAAGCTAATATTTTCTTCTTACTTTCTCAAAAAGCCTCTTCAGTACCCCGAAAGTTAAAAGAATACAGGGCTGTGCTGGCTGCTGAGAGATTGCTGCTAGTTGCCTTGTCCTGACTGCTGTTCTCAGGGCTAGGTAAATGCTTCTCCTGCAGGAAAACTCCTTGAGGGTCTGCTAGGCATGGTCAAAAGATATCAAAAAGATATCATCAACAAATGTGGCCAAATGTGGCAGGTGAAAAAAAAGGTCTCATCAAGAAGAGAACATAAGCAAACAGAAGTATACCAGACAGAACTGAGTATCTAAGGTAGTAAAGCAAAAAAAAAAAAAAAACAACAAACAAACAAAAAAAAAAAAAAAAAAAAAAAAAAAAAGGTAGAATTGCAGAAAAAGGCATCAGGTTAGGAGGTATTTCCAATGGTGAGGACTATAAAGCATGGAAATAGATTGCCTAGGGATATCTATCATAAAATTCTTTAAGAAAAAGTTAAACAAAAATAACTGTCAGGAGGAGTGCTAATACTGCCTTGAAGCAAAGTGAAGGATAAAATGATCTCCTAAGATCCATGCTATGGTATTTCTCAGATCTTATTCAACTTATGTCTGCCATAATGATTGATTTGTGCAACAATTCACAGACCAAATAAAAGCCAAGTGAAAAATATACAGAAGGAAGACAATCAATAAAGAATCAGTCACATACATGGGTTTTTTTTAATAAAGGCATGCATTGAATACTTAAAATAACTTCCTTATTTTTCCAATTTAATACTGTCTTTTTTTTACTATTTCACTTACTCTTATGGAAATAATTTCCTTTGTACTAGTGAATTACAAAGCTTTGTAATACCTTGTAACTAGATTAGAGGAGTTCTATATATATAACAGAAATGATTGCTGAAAATTTTGGATCTACACATTGTTTTTAAAGTTATTTCTTTATGGTCTAACTTAAAATGAATACATAATAGAAGAGACTACTGGTTGACAATGTAAGAGAAAATAATTTAAAATTTAAATTTGTAGAGAGTGTATTAATCCCCATCATAACATTATCATCTCTCTTACATATTATTATGTTCAGCTATACCTGTATACAATGCAAGTTCTTACCAAAGGCTTCTAGTGTTCTTATGACTATTCGACAGTCATCTTGGTCACAAAAAGAAGTCCCAGTTCTTGCTGCAACAATATTATATGGGATAACTGCTAAAGGTATATGACCAATGTTGTTGACCTAAGTGCTCATAGAAGAAAATTTCTACAGTTGCAGTGCATAATAAGAACTAAACTTAGACAAAATAAAATCTCTCTTGAGAAGAAGAAAAGTTAAAAAATATTTTCTCTTCACAAAGAAAACAAGTAAAAATAATTCTGCCTACCATTGCATTGCAGGAAATCTGGGGCAATGTCGGGTTTTGCTGGAAGCTGCCTAGTTTTCTTCCACTACAGGCGCCTTCCACAAGGCTTATGACAGTCCTCATGCTCCTCTCAGTGTGCTCAGATCTAGCAGCAGAGCTAAACCAGCAGAAATCAGAGCCCTTAGAGACCAAGCAGTTTACTACTGCTTTACCTTACCTCCATGAACTAGCTCATTGAAATGCTGGGATATCAGTATATAAGGAATAAAAATGCACGAAGGAGTAATTCCTTGAGCAACAGACTTAAGATAATATGTCCTCAGAGAGCACAAAGGACTAATTTTAATATAATGCATAGGTTTATATTCAAGTGTTACATTTATTTTTTGGTTTTATTTCTTAGATTTTTACCAAATTGTGGGAGACATCTAGACACTTTTTTGATGCCAAACATGCACAATTTGATTCTTAACTCAGTATAAGTAGTTAAAAGGAGGCTGAATCTGTAGTCTGGTAGAGCTGATGCTGCTGCAGCTTTGTGCCCCAGGTCTAACTAGCAGTGAGACAGAGCATGTATTATCAGTAGGTCCACATATAAATGTACGTATATAACACATGTGTTTATCCACAGAGCTAGCCACACAGAACAACACAGATAGACATGGCCAGGTCTCACATCAACCCAAAGAACACCACTGCCTCACCTTTTACAGTGAAGGTCTGGTGGTGGGAAATGTGTGGAGGTGTTGGGGGTTGGTCTTTCCTTTGCTCTCTGTCTGTGGAATTTTTTTCCCAGTGACATGCTGAGAGGCACTGATGGCTAGTGACAGGGGGAGGGAGAGCCTCCCTGTTCTTTTGGGAGTTTCTCTCGGAGGGCGGGGGGAGGGAGCACCGTGAGATCAGAGGCAGGTATAGGAGGGTGGGGGGCACTTGATGACTCTCGCTCGTTTTTGGCTCTGGGAGGAGGAAGGCTGCTGGAAACCCTCGCCCCGCCGTCCCAGCGCCGCCGGGATCTGCTTCTTCTGTTGCTGGACCCCGCACCCCTGCCAGGACGCTCTCCTGCTTCACTTTACCATCTGCAAGCATCCTGTTGGAGCACAGGGACCGACACTGCCCCAAGGATCCGTGAGCAGAGCGTCTCCTCCACCGTTCCCACCTGGGACACAGCCACCATCACCCCCAGCATCCTGCAGCCAGGCGGGATCATGGCACCTGCCCCTGGAGCTGCCGGAGCTCGCTGCCGGCTGTGACGGGGACTGCGCCGCGGGGGAAAGTGCCCGCAGCCGAGAGAACTCTTACCGGGCTCCTGTTCTGTTTGGTGTTAATTTCATAGTTGTTGTTGCTTTGTTTTGCCTTGTTGTATATATTAGTAAAGAACTGTTACTCCTATCCCCATATCTTTGCCTGAGAGCCTCTTAATTTCAAAATAGCACTAATGCAGAGGGAGGGATTTATTTTCTCCATTTCAAGGGAAGGCCCTGCTTTCCCCAGCACACACCTGTCTTTTTCCAACCAGGACAGGAGGTGTAGTGTGGATCCCTGCAGAATCTTGGCTCAGGCACTGGGTGCACCCAGAAGCTGTCCCTGTACCCCAGTCTCTCCAGTTACTGGCATCTGGGCAGGTGAGCCCCAGCAGCTGCAGGCTCACATCAGCTGCTGTTAGAGACGCAGGTATTCACCTCGCCATCCCCCTCCATTCTGCCCCAGTCCTCCCCCCACACCCATACTATAGGTCCCACAGTGCCTTTTGTACACACAGGCCATCTATGGTGTGGTCCTGAATCCTCACTGTCCCCAAATTCCTCACCCCTAGAGACACCTATGCACAGAGAAATGCACATGCACGTACCAGCAGCAGATGATTGTTCCCCAGACTCTGTGATCTCTCCAGAAGATATCTGGGACTCTCCAGCCCTCTAAAAGCCAGTTTCCCATGCAATGTTGCTCTAAAAAATACAGTGGCCACCCAGCTCCCTGGCCATGTTGCCTACTCTCCAGCCCTGGAATTACTTGAAGCCTGATGCTTTGACTTCTAAAGACAAAAATAATGTTCGCAACATTCACATAGTCCACCTCTTTCTCTCGCTCATATACTTATATATATGACAAGAAAAAAAGTATCACCATCACAGCAAGATATGAAACAAAATAATCTCTTTTTTTTCCCAGATTTTAATTTTTAAAAAACAAAATTATATTATCAGATAAGTGTACCTTATACTTCAGCTCTTTATCTCTTTTGATATTTTGTGAAATTTAGCTCAGAAGACCAGTCTCTGCTAGATGTATTAAATGCCTTGTCCTGCAAAATTTTCCCACAGCCAATATAGAAGTCAAAGAGAAAAATTTTTAAGCCCAAGATGTCACTATATAGGTAGGTAAGGTATTCAATAAAATATCTATACATATTATTCCAACCATAAGACTTTTAGGTCTCTAAACAGTAGGGAATCTCAGAATTTAGATAGGAAGTCAATATTTGGCATCCATGAGGTGTTACAAACCTTACTGTTACTCAAAGAATTGCTTAGATCAAAAAGACTTGTTTTCTGGAAATATGAACATAGACACACCATTGTGTAAATCTAGTTAGAGATATTCTATATTCTTGTTGAGTGATAAGTACCTTTTGAATCTGTTTATTGCCTCTCTGAACACCATGAAGCCGAAAAATAAACTCATTAATTAAACAAATCTTTGTGTAATTCTTTAGACAATGCAGTGTTGTCAGTTTTTCCAACCTAACAGAGACTGAATCAAGCAGGAATAGCAAAAAAAAAAAATTATCTCCAACCATAAGGCATGCTTTTTCTGCAGTAAAGTGCTTGAATTAACAGCTGAGTTATAACACAGTGATCACTTTATTGCAGTGGTTAGTCACCATACGGTGAGTTTTAGTGGTATTAGGTAGTGCATTGTAATACTCCATGATGCGAAGGCAAGAGGTAAACAATGCTTTGGAGAAAAATATTCTTGCCCAAATATAACCTTCAGTAAAATGACTAAGTAATATTACTTGTAGTTATTTGGGGAATAGTGAGTCTATGCTGAGCAGCAGTTTGCACCTCATGAACTGCATTGTTAAAATACAGCAAGTATCATAGAAATATTACAGCAATAACATGTATGTAACAGTAATATTGTAGTATTATGTGAGTCATAATAAAATGAAAAATGTTTGGAAATAAAGAGCGGAAATACGAGCTTACTGCTCAAACGCATGCATTAGGGAAGATTGAAGTCTGATTTTCTTTAAGAGAGATCCAAGGAGCTATGACTTTAGGACTGCTGTCTGAGTTCATGTTTTTCAATTTTGGTCTAATTCCTCATGCTATTTTCCAGTTCTTCCCCAGCTGAATCATGTCCCTGCAGCTACCATTCAAAGACGACAAAGTATTCCTAAGGCTCACTTAGCTGCTAATGTTTGATTTGTTCAGCTTTTATGCTGTGGTCTGATCTTGTCTTTACTAACCTCAGTGCTTTGGAACCACTCGCACTACCAAAAAGTTAAAAGGAGCCTCTTTACACTGTTTTTTGATTTCCATGTCATGTTTATCACATATATCTTTTGTGAGCTGGATTGCATCTGTTTTCAATGTCTCCCATTTATGCTTAAATCTATTAGGTTCATGCAATTTCCTTTTTCTATTGTTTTGCTCCTCCATTCTTCTTTTTCTGAAATAATTAAGCCCCATGTTTTCAATCTTTGATTGTTTCCAAATAATAGAACCTTCTTCAGAAATTTAAAAGGTCTTCTTCAATTTTAATAATTAGAAAAAATATAAAAAGCTGTTCATTTAATTGTTCACTTAATTTTGTCCTAAATACAAGCAAAGTTAAATCTAATCTTCAATCTTGGTACTGAATAAATGAACAAGAAAGTATTGAATTTTATTATATTAATATGTTAATTGTAAAGTCATTGCTTATAAAAATCTAAGTTTTAACCATTAAAATTAATTATTTTAATCCAATATTCAGATATATGCTACTATGAGATCTTTACAGAGTAATAAATACAGCGTTAAAGTGGCCTTTTGTCCTTCAAAAATAATGTTGTAGGTTTGGCAGCACATTATTGTACCTTTATTGTCCTTTTATCATAGTAAACCAACCCATAAAACAAATGCTGAATTTTTCTGATTTATAGTTGTCCTTGTTTGCTTGCTTTTTAATATTTCTATTGCTTACATCATTGATTGTAATGTAAGTTTACCACTAAGAAAAAAAAATCACTGCTCTAGATGTTATAAAATCTTTTCATGTGTACAATACTATATGGTTTTGTAAGTGCATTGCCTAAAGCATTTTTCAATGACAGCAATGTTTTTGAAAGAAACAATGCCATTTTCTCAGATTGTTTTCACTGTTCAGTAAAAAGTAGAGATTATTCATATATCTCTTCTATGTAATGCATGCATAGTCTAGCACAAGACCACTATAACTCCTCTACAAAATGCTCTACATGAGTAAATCGCATCTATAACCTGAAAAATACATGTATCAGTTATCAAAAGCAAATGGCTGAGTGAAATCTGGTTGTGCTAAGACTACATACAATTAATACACAGAACCTTTTTTACAATCTCAAACAAAACTACTTTACCTTTTAGAACTAATGAAGAGTATGTAACAAGTGGGAAAAAATATGCATGGAAATAGGCATAAATTTCAAATTTGAAATCTGAATCAATCATGCATGCCCCAATACATTTGTTCTTGCTCTTCTCCAATTAGTGCCTACATGAGATAGTAGGGTCTGTCCATATTCTAAACTGTCTTTACAACCAATGTTCAAAACACCATGTGAATCACATCCTATCACGTCAAACTAGAATCAATTCTGAAAGTTCTGCTTCTAGCAAGCATTGAGAGTTGTTTTGGACTCGAGCATACCCTCCAGCATCCAGATGTTTCTACAGATTAGACACACTAAGATTAGTGCAACAGCAAACAAAAAAGAAACTGGTGACAACCAAATGAGCTTAATTATCAAGTAAATACTCAGCATATACTTACATTGGTTGAATTGGAGTATTCAAAACAAATACATACCAAAACAACCTCTCAGGAGATCAGAATCACATGAGATATTTGTACCCAAACCTTACCAGCAAGATGCAAAAATGACAGAGCCTGAGGTATCCAAAGCTTAAAAGCGGAATTGCCTTACCATGGTACCAAAGCTGGGCTTTAGAAAAAGGCTGCTAAAAAGGCTTTCTGAAAATATATATATGAATCAAGTCAGATTCCTTAAACCAATGTACCTCACAGACAGCCTCACATTGCTGATACAACTGTAGAGTTACAGAACTTGAAGGGTAAGAGGTAGCTAAAAAATTACCAAGTGACAAAAGGAGCTGTGAAAAAGTTTGTACTCAAAACCATGCAAAATAGGAAAAAAATATTACTGAAGGAATTTTTGAGATGAGAGCACATAGTAGCTCAGAAATACAAGGAGTGAAGCATCAACAGGGAAAGGGATAAAATTCTAAAGCAGAAATATAAAGTGCAAGAAGACAACTCATCAGGGAGAAACAGAATCTTCCCCTCCTGACTGATACCTGCCTTACTTAGAGAGGTTTGTTATATTTCTTATTGGCAGTGTTGAAAATTTTAGCCTAGTGAAAGTTAAAATTTCAGCTGTTTTGTTTGTGCTTTAGCAGCAGATAATTGCTTTTCACATCTAAGTTGCAAATATCCCATTCACTGAGGGTGCTCAAGTACGGCAAAAGATGCCCAACCGTATGATTTAGAGAGAAATAGAGATGTATCTCTTTTCTACAAGAAAGTACTGCAGCTGACAAAATATTGAAATGTCACCCTAAAATTTAGCACAGAAGAATATGTACTTCAAATCAATAGAAAAAGTAAAGAGAGATTTCAAAGAAAATTTTTTCAGGGTATTGAAAATCTTGCTTTCAGCTTGGTGATATTGACTTAGTTACCTATTTCTATATAAGCAAGTCAAAATTGTATAAGTCTGCATATATATGTATTTACATAATTAATAGTTTAGTAGTATACTGTTCAGTCAGTTGAACAGTAACAGTTTAAGTAAAACACTACCAGGACATAAGCATGTCTGCTTATGCCTGAAGGCCAAGTTGCACTTTGTTTGACACTGATAAAGAATGCAGGTATCTCTCTCTGCCATAGGTTCAGATGTTTCTGCTGTGTGTTCTGGACAAGAGACACTGGGCAAAGGGGAAAACTAGGGGATATTGGGGTGGCTATGTGTGCCAAATAAGGATCCTCCTTGTTTTGCACATGACTTCTTTATAATCGTGTCAGAGTTACACCAGTTTCTCCTATGCAACTTAAATTGGAACAAAAAATCATTCCCTGAGATGCTGTCTCTAACACAGTCAAGAGTTTTTCTGAGAGATCCAGGCTGGTCAAAACCACACAGATTTGTTTTCTTTCCAGTAAAGTAGAAGCAGGCATGGGATCTCCATAGTCATTCTGAATTTGATAGCAGGGGTATCGTGAGTTTTTACAAGATATTTTCAATTTGGCTAGGAAAAGACACAGAACAGGCTGGTGTTTGAGCATATCTAACAGTCAACAGAGAGAAATATGAAACAATGATACACATTGATCTTCAATGAAGAGGAAAAAGACCTCTGAATCCACATATACAGATTTCCTGCTTTATTGTCAAAAGTATTCCCTAAATCAACCAAAACGATTAATTATGTCACAGTATTAAAATATGTGAAAAAATTATTACACAGTTTTTTAATGTTTATATAGCAGCTATAAGTTATATGCAGCTCTGTATATATGTAAACATACATTTATATATTTTTAATAACCTATGTTATTAAAAATTCACGTTTCACCATTTAATTCCACATCATATGTGTATCCAAGACCAGAAATATGGCTAAAACCTGTTACTGAGCAAATTTATTTTGTTTTTGCTCTTATATTTTCTTCCTCTATCATACTTTCTACTCCATGCATTTCCTTGATAGTCAGACTTGCAAAATAAATATGATGATAAAATAAAATTAGATCACATAGATTTCTCATTTCTGTCAAAAATAAAAATTATTAACATAAATGTATTGTACAATAATAGTCATATGCAAGAAAATGGATGAGAATGATAGCAGAAGAGTATCTGTTATTTTATCAGTGTCCTTAACTAAAGAAACACTGACTCTGGACAGAAAATTTAGATCTCATGGCAATCAAAGTAGAATTTCTGTGTTTGTGGGTGTATCTGCACATGCCTGGGGAAAAATTGCTAAAATTTGCTAAAATTGCTAAAAGTAGGTATTCAGATTTACATCCTTTGATGTTTTAAATTGGCGTAAAGTGGACTGACATCCTTTATAANACAGCCTTTATAAGCATGTGCCATATTTTTAACTGTCAGCAGGTGAAATTATGCTAATATGTGTTCATGTCTACTCATCCTTCTAATTCAGGTTTTTATTAGAAACCTGGGTCATCAAAAATCTCTGCATTGACTGTAAAAAGAGCAAGGAGCTAAAATACGTCAGTAGAGAACAAGGCAATCCAATTCCCTCATCATTACCTTGAACTAAAATGCTAGAGTGATTATACTGCCTTAATTCAGGTCCTAAATGGTCTGAATGGGCACAGGTATAAGAAACAGGAACTAAATATTAATTAAAAATATAAAACTCTTTTGTTTGTTGTTTTACTGAGGCCATTTAACTGCTATTAAATTGCTGTTTTTAAAGAAAAGACTGCAGCATAATTACGACCATTATGGAACAGTACGGAAATACTTTAGAGACTGGTATTTTAATTTTGTCCTCTGTGCAGGTAGAAGGCATAATGTCTGCCTCAAAATAATATTTGGAGGTAACTAGCCTCATTTTCCTGATCACTGTGCAATTGATATTACTGTGAATATCAACAATGTTTGTATATAAAGTAAAACTCTGTTTCTCATTATCTTTGAGCACTAACTGAAGTTGTAAAATAAATTTGCATGTGTAATTTGAATATTTTTTCTTTGCAGCAACAATTTTAAATCTCAATTTGCGGTATACAACTATTTCTAGTTTATTTTTGCCTTTCAAGCTTTTCAGTAAGGTATTTTAAAATTGTATGAGCTTTCTTCATGCATTAACATAACAAAAATGCATAACTCTGACAAGTGAAACCTATCAGAACCACAGAGTCAGAAAATAGAAGACTGAATTTGTATTGACTGTATAATAACAAAAATGATGCTGTTAAAATTCTGCAAGACCTTGCAGAAATATAATAGGATAATTTGACTCAACTTACCCCCACCTCAGTCTTCTGTAGAAATCAACATAAATGCTAACAATATCAAAGTCACCTATCTCATTTTTTAAAAAATATCAGTACACCTTGGATATATTTAGCTATATTGCTGCTTATATTTCTTGCAATTTAAAAAGTTAAACTATTTCCAGGTCGTCTGGTTACTAGTATTTTGAAAATAAATACTATTATTGCTGGTTATTTCACCATTCTTTTTATAAGTGTATTCAAAATTTAAATTAATCTAGTTGCATACTACCTTTCAATTNGACTGGAGCACGATGCTGTGAGCTAACATGTAAATTAGCAATGGATAATGGGATAAGATATGCAGTGGTGAGATTGGAGCAGCCTCTATGCAAACCCCTTTCCATGCTTGGGCTAAGTCACTGATCCAAATACTGATGAAGTAATGGAAGAACAGTTTGAGATATCACTGAACTTTGGGTCAGTTGCTACAGAGGCAAAATGAACAATAATGAATTTTCCATAAAAGCTGGAATAAGAAAACTTTGTGACTTATAGACATAGTTGTATTCTGAATATATTCACAAATGATTGGACTGGATTTTCAGAAGTAGAGAAGAGGGGAAACATTTTGATAAACAATCTATCACATCTGTCATAAAAATTTTCAGCTAACATAATTCAGAGTACTTATTTAAAATATTTTGTACAATTTTTTGAATTAATTATGAATGAATACAAGCACAAGTTATTTGACCGGCAGCAAAAAATTAGTGAATCGCAGACATANGTTCTGCTTAATCTAGGTGCTTGAAAATCTTATCCAAAAATTAAAGAAATATATGTAATTTGTAATATGTGAAACCATCTGTGTATCAATACAGGCAGAATAGTCATCCCTTTTTCTGCCTGTGAGAAGACATCAGCTGTGAGTCAGATCTAGTCATATGTCAACTCTGTTGTCTAAGTCATAGGACTACACGTTGTATTTGAGCTTCTTTTTCAGTCTCCTTTGACAACACAGAGAAAATAAAACAGTCATAGAAGAATAATGCTTCATATGGATATTGTTGAATTGGCATTATACATGCTTCAGTCCTCCCTAACTGATCCAGAGTTCAAAATTTTCTTGAAAACGATAGTTCAGGTGCCTGTCAGCCCCACTACCTTCTCTTAGGACTGATGCACAAGTTAACCCAAGATTGCTTACCAGAGAAATTACCTGTTCCTCACCACCTTGTTAATCAGCATGCACTGTTCAAGGAGCCCAGTTTGTAGCTGAAAATGAAAGTCTCAA
>VZTT01004430.1:0-15508 GCA_013400855.1 Buphagus erythrorhynchus
CTCACCAGTGCCAAGGACAGGGGTGCCATCCCTTCCCTGTCACTGAGGGCACCCATGGGATAGGGTGGGCACCTTGCAGGGAACCTTGCTGCCTGTCTGAGCTGGGCCCTGCTCTGAGTGGTGAGATGCAGGTGTGGGACACTCACCTGCAGGTTCTGCACTCACCTGCAGTTCTGTACTCATCACTCCCTTCCCTCTCAGTAGATTTGTGTTTGGTGCAAGGCACCAGCACAGAAGAACAAATTTCCCTTCTGAGCCCTCACTGCCTTACCTGTTGCTGGCAGAAGTGCCAGCAGCTCCTTCATCCTGCCATGCTCTTCTCTTAACAGCAGCAATTGGAATCACTTATAAAAACAGGGGTTCTGCCTTGCAGAGGGGTCCAGCAGGTATTCATTACATCCCTGTGGGATATTTAACCTTTTACCTCCAGTTTTTACAAGAGACTCTTGAAGTTTTTCCCATGGGTGTTATTTTAAAAACACCATAGTTCCCCCTGTCACAATACTTGGGTTTCTGTATCCCACTGATAGGTTCTTAATGCTTTTGAAGGATGCCCACTAAGTATTCAGGGGCAAATTGCTCCAGATGCAAACTACTGGATTTAATTAAATATCCTGTGTCAGCTGGTGGTCCCCCAACTGTGTCGTGGCTTGGCCCCAAATTGCATTGACAAGCTCAAACAAACAAAAAAAAAATCCATTCTTTAAGACTAAGCACTATCCCTTCTCTGGTTTTTCTGGGTAATGTATTTCAAAGTTTGCCTTTCAATCTCTGCTACTCCATATGACCAAATTTAGGAGCCTATTTTCTGAGTCCTTTAGGGATGTTTTTCTGCTGGAAAAGAGCAGTAAAATCACACAGCTTTGTTTTGTTTTATTTCTTTATGTGGGGGAACATTCCTGTATCTCATTTTACCACCTGCTGTCTTAGCAGTGTTGCTATTTTGTCTTTTTATTGAAAAGTCTTGTGATTTTTCTCAAAGTCGATTTACTGCACTTTAACTGCATTCAGTGAATAATGCCTTTTCCAGCAAATGCATCTGTACACAAAATTGGTAGAGATTTTTTATAAATTTTCACTCTGATTTCTTTAATTGCATCATAGCCTATTACACACATTTGCAGAGAGTGCAATATTTACATGTCACATCTAAGTGATAAAATTATTTCCTATAATGAGTCCATTTCATTGACTTACAGATGTGTGTATGAAAAGCAGAAGGGCAGGGGGACTAAGGGGGAGGGAGTCTTGGGGAGAATTTTAGCTTTTTATTAACTCTGACAGGCTCAGAATTCTTCCCCTGTAGAACCATCCAGACTGTTAGGCTAACTCAATAAATCCAGTTATTTCAAGCTTCAATTCTCCCAACCTCTCCCCTTTTCTTTCAGTCTGTTCTGCACACTGCCCCATTTGTGATATTCTCTCAAAATGCCATTTCCAGAAGTGGGTCCCATTCCCTTGGAGGGAGATCAGAAGAATAACATGAGTAACCTATTGTGAGCTGCTTGTGGCACCCTTAGCACACAAGAATGAGGAGGTTTTTTCCTCCTCAGTGTGTTTTATTCATTCAGCTGAGACCAAAGGTGTGCTCTTTGCTGTTGTCTGGTTAGGTGTTCTCCCTTTTGGTTGTGTGGGGTTTATTTCTCTCATTAATTCCCTCTTAGTGTGATGCCATGCCCTGTCCAGTTGCTGAGGGCATTAAGGCAAGCACAGGTTTGGGACAAAGGACTGAGCACCCCCTGCCCAGCAGTGAGATGTGCAGAGGATCCTGTCCAGTGTAAATCCTGGTGGGATTCCTTCTCCTGGCCTCCCTGCTGGGTGTGACCCTGCTTTCCTGCATCCCTTGCCCCTTGCATGCTGACCCTTCATCCCCCAGCCTGCCTCACATGGGGCTGAACAGTTCCTGAGAGGAGTCTGAAGTGGATTTTTTTTCAGTTTCCTACCAAAGCTCTGCTCTTCAGAGCTTTCTTTGGGCAGGAATAGGTTTACCCCTTATCCCATCAACCTGACACTTTCTGCTCTGCAGTTCTCCAGTTTTTATTTTAGTCCTTCCCAACTGTGAAGATGAAAAAGTTAGAGTACAGTAATTACTCTAGTGTTTCCTCTTCTCTTCAGGGGATGGTGAGTTGGGGAACATCTAGGGATGTGACTGAAAGGCAATATCTGTACTTGGTCTTGAGTTATTTCATTCTGCTGTAGCACAGAGATGGAGCGTGGGCTGCAAGAACATCTTCAGAATAATACAGAAGGATATTTAAAATAAGATTAATTGTATTTTCATTCATCTGAAATGCAGGTACACCAAATCCAAAGTCACTTTCAGCATTAAGACACTTCTATGTTCCCCAGTGCTCATGATAAATAAATTAAATGTGGTTATTTATAAAAGTAATGATCATGAACTCAGCATTGTTAACAATCTATAGATAACAACCAGGATGCTTTCATGCAACCTAATAGGATTAATATAAACTTAGATATTCTTTGATCTATTTTGTCCTATTGCCAAAAGAAAGGTGAAGTCTCAGCCAGCAGAAATACTCTCCCTTGTGGCACAGGCGTTTCATTTTTGCCTTTATTTTTCGTGGTGTAACCTGCAGAGTTTGACTCCACATTGCCCTTTAAAAATAACTTTTAGCTGTTCTTATATCAATCTAAACCCTGTGAATGGTGCTATGATTGATTTGCTGGAGGCTGACATTCATCTATAATACATTCACAAGAGGAAGGAAGAATGCAAGTGTTCTCAATCTTTACTCCTCAACTCTTTCCTGAAAACCTCCAATGTGATTTTGAGGATATTTCTGCCTTTGAATCTGTTATTGTCAGGAGGGCTGAGTCAGTCCTTCATAGATTATTCACATATGACATCTTTAGACCTCTGTTTGAGAATTTATATCCCACTCCCAGCTTGGAAATAACACTCTGAGGGGTTTTATCTGCAGGACATGTCCACAGGCTGCTTTCTGTGTGTTGGATATTTAAGGGTCCATCTGGTTTATTAACAAGCAGTTGGTTCTGTCAATCTACCTCTACTACAGTTATGGAGAAAATCAAATTTCCAGAGCATGTGTTAGTTCTGAGGATTTCAGAGTTTAGATAAATGCTCCCCTTAGGTGTGATTGCCTTGTCAATACCCAGCTCTGTGTGGTGGAGCTGTAGGACACTGCAGAAGGACGTTTGAGAAGAGCCTGCAATTATTTTGGAGTGAGGTTCAGAAAATAGAAAACTTTTTTGTTGGAGCAATATGGATTTGGTCTCTCTCTCTCTTCCTGCAGTTCTCATAGGTGTGTCAGTAAATAATCTGTGATATTCTTTTGTGTGCTGCTGGCACACAGGTACAGATGGGTCAGTTTTTTAATGTACATCTTAAAGGAAATATGGAAATCTGAATAAGAGAAAATACTTTAAATAATTAAAATATATTAGGAAGGACTGAACAAAGGTGAAATAAATATTTTCATATCAACAGCTAGCCAGGAGGAGAAATTAATTTATATGGACCAAGCCCTGTGTTACACTTGAGTGTTATTATTTGATTCTTGATCTTCCAAGCATGAAATAAAGGGAAATTTTGTTCTACATGATGCTAAAAAAAATTAAGGGAAAACAGCTGTAGTGTTATTTACAGAACATGTAAGAACAATGTTTTTTTTCTGGTTTTATACTCAAGCTATTCTCCCAGGCAAAAATCCTGTAGGATGTATCTGTGCACCTAACTGTTCCTACATGCTGTAATGAGTAAAGCTTTCCTGGAAGGAAGAGCCATGGTATTGCTTCCATCTCATGTTAGAGAACTGAAAGTAGCAAAAACTTGTCTGTCTGCAACAAAGCAAAAATGGAGAAAACTTGCAGCCATAGGCTAGAAATTTAATCTCCATGTAATTATTTTCTGTGATTTTGGGCATTATCTGTTCACCCTGAGCCTGCCTTTCCTGCACCACTCTCCCTGGCATCCTTAGGCTGATTTTGCCTTTACTGCACAGTAGTTCTTCCCAGCCTTACAAAGGAGTGGTTTGCAAGCCCAGTGACCTTGATTCTGTGGTGGAGAAACTATAAATTCACGATATTTGCTGGTGTTTTTGTTTTGCTTTGCTGCTGGTAACTTTGCTTTGCAGCTCTCCAGTAGTGTAGAGGGAGCAGGGCTGCTCAGATCTCTGCTTTGCAGCTTCTTTGTGGCATCACATGAGCCTGCCTCAGGCATTTATGCTGATAATTGATTCATTAATGCCAGAAAAGGGTGGCAGTTTCTAGTTCTTAAAACTCCCAGTAGATACCTTGTATATAAAAATAAAGACTGGAGTGAAGGAGCAGCAAAACAATAAAAAGGGTGCTAAGGGTGAAATTATCATGCCCTTGAAAATTCAGAAAATTAGATTCTCTTGATAGGCACGTTCTTAGTACTTGGAAAAAAATACTCCTGATCTGCTTTTTCTGAGCTCCTATTTAAATGTCTGCATCACATGAGTTGGTTGATTCAACACAGAGCAAGCAGTTGTCACTTTAGATCTTCTAGTTTTGTAGTATTTAATGAGAAATGAAATTATCAATCTAGGCTTCTGATTTTATAAGCCAAATTATTTGTATTAATTAACTTCTCCTCTAATATACCTCAGGGATATTGTTGTGAAATCATTCAAGCTGAGTTTCTCCTGCCTGACACTGCTTTCAATGTAGCTATGAGTTTGGAGGTACATTAAGAAGTTTCTTCTTAGAGATAAACCAGATCTACATTTTTTTCAATTGTGTGTGAATGTGTGAGAAGGAAATTGAGAATTTGGGTGAAAGGCATCACATACTTGAAATTATTATGAATATTGGAGGTGCTTTGCTTATTATATCAGGAGAAAAGCAAACCAGAGATGCAGGTGTGTAAGGTACAACCATAAGTTTCAGGAAGGAATATTTATTGTTTTATGTAACATGGCAGAATTAGTTGAATAGGGGCTTAAAGGTTTTGTTTAGTTCCCTGGAGAGTCAGGTGTTAGTCCCAAAAAGTGAGGCTAAAGGGCATTTTGGGTCAATTTTCTCATCTGGTACAGGAAATGCATTTTCCTACTGGATCAGCACAATGTGCAATTGAAATTCAGTCCCCTAAAGGGGACAAATCTACCTTTTACCATTTATCAGCCATACAAACCATGGCCATTCTCACAGCCTGGGTGACCTGCTGTGTCTGAACCATTCCACAGGGAGCTTCAGCAGTGGGCAGAAATGGGAGAGGAAAGCCATAAAATTGGTGTCTATTTGAATGATAATATTTTAACAATCAAATTACATGTGGAGCCAATTCTTTGGTGTCAAGCAGCATTTTATTAGTGCTACAGGGAGGCTTTTGTTAACACTTTTTAGTGTTGTGAAGACCTGAAGATAGTGAGTGGGGAAAAGGAGGTTTTTTGCATAAATCTCTTATGCTGACTCTGTAAACTGCCAGATTTAATACCAGCAACCAACAGGTTAATGAATTCTGAGCTTTAAGCTGATGCTCACAAATGGAGAGCCATCTCCTCACATCAACCTGTCACCCTGTTAGATGAGGGAACAGGAGAAAATACCCATGGCTCCAGTTTGAGGGTTTCTTTTCCCAAGACATTTCTCTGCTCCACAGCTCTCAGAGCCACTGTGCCCCTTCCTTGCTGTCACAGAATGAAAAGGTAATACAAACAACACAAAATACTTCAAAAATCAGAAACTCTGACTTCCAGGAGGTGCAGTGCCAAGCCTGTGAGAGCTTTTGGCTCAGACCCTTGGATGGAGTGAGCTGAGCTGGGCCACAGCTGGACCACAGGAAGGACCTTGGCTCTTTTGGAGGATCATCGAGCATGATTTACTTAATTGAAGCAGCTCCTTAAGGCACTTAAAATGCAATGGGATGAGTCTGAGCACAAGTCCCTGGCAGTTGTCCACCCCAGAGGAGCAGTGCCCAGGCTCTCCCCAGCCAGCAGTGCCTCTCCAGGGTGAGGCTGCTCAGCTCAGAGCACAAGTGGCCCTTGGCTTCTCTGCTGCCTGTGGCAGGAGATGCTCACACAGGCAGGTGCCCCTCGATGTGTCTATAACAACACAAAAACACAATAAAAGGGAAGATGAGCAAGCTCTGCTTTGCTGGTGCAGACTAAGGCATTTCAGGATTTAATTATACTACAGGTATATAAATTCCGGAAACATGTTAATGCTCCCGTGATTAAAATTATAGAGGGCCTAATTGAAAAAGCATAAACTGAATTGAAGAATTCCTAATTATAGTTTGCTTTGAGGTGTTAATTTCCTCCATAATGAATGCATAATTTCTTGGAACTAGAAAATGGTGTTGCTGCACCAGTGCGTGGGATGCAGATGGAATGAAGGGATTATCATAAATGCAGCCAGACAATTCTCAGGAATAAACCTCTGCACCCATGATGCTCTTCTGCCTGCCCATAATTTCATCTTTCCTTGCACAGTGGTTTGCTAAAGCAAAAGGCAGAGCTAGGAATGGTGAAGGATTTGCTTTCAGTGCAAAAGAAAGGGGAAATAGGACTGGAGTCGTTCAAAGTAGTCATGGTGCAAAAGGGGAAGGTGAGGAGAGAGGCAGAATGTGGAGTATTTCTAGTGGGAAAGTCAGTAAAAGAGGAGGAAATGCCCATTTCCCTTGTGGCCCACCTTGACAGATCCCTAAGGAACTGCAGGAGCTGATGTTGATGCAGGTTGAGGGCTTTTTTCTGCCAAAGGACACAGCCTATTTGTAATGTTTGCTCTTTTGTAAAAAAATACTCTTAGTTTTGAAGGGAGTTGGTGGACTATAGGATTGTCAGACATAATCTCCTAATGTTTAAATCCATCCCATTCCCACTGTGGTGGGGGTGGGAGGTGTTTATGGATGAATTGCTGCAGAGAAGTTCTTATCCTTGGGATGTTCCCACTCTGTCCTCGATTTCCCTTCATTCTGGGGCAGGAGATGTTGTAGTGAGGCACCATTTTAGATCTCTCCCTGGTATCAGAAAGATGACAATTTTGCACTTTCTGAAAAGCAAAACGTGTCCAGAAAAGGTGGAAAGGAGCTGGTGGATACTCCTGCAGCTTCAGGTGCTGAAAATCTGTGTTAGCCTTCCCCAGGAGAGCTCATCATCACTGCACATTGACCACAGTGTCAGTTGTGAGCAGTTACCTGACTGCATGGGCCTTGAGTAATGAATTTTATCAGAAGGTTTGTAAACAGAGCAAGTTCTCTCTTTTTTCCTAGTTTTTTTTCTTAGCCTCTTAATTTAAAAAATACACAAACAGACATGACACCAATAAAAGTATTTTTCTAGTGTTCTCTCTTAAGAAAGACAGCTGATTCTTCTGTGTGGGTTTTCCCTGCATAGTCTGGTAGCTGTGGCTGTGGAAAAGGCAGAGGAAGCTTGAATTCCCAGCTAGATTATTTCTGCATCCAAAAGAACCTGATTTGATGGGAGTCATTGGAAAAACCCAAATTAGTTCTGACTGAGAATATGTGCAAATACCCCATCCTCTTGTTCAAGCTGCTGCTTTTATGAAGGGCATGGCAGAGGGTGCTGGACAGTCCCAGTAAGGGTTTGCCATGATCTCTCCTTGCCCTGCAGGTTGTTCAAGAACCACTCTGGCTCTTCTTGTCCTTGAAACATCCTCCTGGTCTTAAACCAGCACGTGGTGAGGATGGCAGGACCTCAGTCAGCGATGCCTGATTAATACAAAGCAACATTAACAGAACAGAGGTTGTGTTTGGCTTTTTTTTTTTTTTTTAGATTAAACAGATGGCAGGTGGCTCAGGAGGGAAGAGACACCTCCAAAGCCACTCACATCAGCTCCTGTTGCAGAGGAAAGTGTATCTGTCTGCACTCATTATCTTTAATCTGCCAGCAGAAAATAGCATTGAAGCAGAGAGGGACTGGGCCAGTTCCACTGGGGAGCTGCAGCTGTTATGGCTTATGGCTAGTTTGGGTTGCAAGCCAGGTCAGGCTTATGGAGATGGTTGAGATAATGGAACACAGAGTTTTGAAATGCCCTCCAGTTCTTTACATTTTATTTTATTTTTTTTAATTTTTCACTTCCCAGAAGATTAAATAGAGAATTCAAAGCTTTTAAGCGAGCACAAGCAATATGATATGTGTACAAATAAACAGATGCAGGAGCAGTGTTCTGGTGGGCTGGGGATGGTCATTTTGTGAGTATGGATTGCATCTTTTATTAGGTCAAATGATACAGCTGGGAAAAATGGCCCTTTAAGTACACAAATCCTTCTTTCTGCTCAGTGAATACAGTTGTGTTCTGGACAACTGCTCAGGTTTTGTGCTGTTACCACGTTGCTGTTTGCTGTGGACAGCTGCTGTGGTGATGGCCAGACTTGCCTACAGCTATATGGGAATATTTGGATTTTTGGATACCTTTCCATAGCTGTCATGGCCTCTTCAGTCAGAGATGAGTCATGGTGGGTGGAACCTTATGAGGTTGGAAACACTGATTTTAAAAGATGTATTTATGTGTAGGTACACACACAGGTGCACACAGGGGTGTTCAGATGTGCACATGCAGTATCCCAGAAACACAGAATGATTTGGGATGACAAGACCTTAAAGTTCACCTGGTTCCAAGCCCCTTCCATGGGCAGGGACACCTTCCCCTATCCCAGGTTGCTCAGAGCTCCATGGTTTAAACCAACATTAAAGGCACAATTTTGTTACTGCTTCTGTTGCATCTTCTGTGTGGTGCAAATTTAAGACAGAGCCAGTCTCCAAACCACTTTCCCAGCACTGTCTGCTCCTCCCTTGTCACTGCAGGTCACATCTCTAGTGATGCCCAGAAGCCACATTTTCCTCCTTTTTTTCCCAATTTGAAAGATTTGGTAGGAGTAGCATGTGTTCAGACTGGATACTCCAGACTCCATTAGACAGGACATGTTGGCTGGTGGGTGGATGGAGGAATATTGGGCAGGAAAATGTGGATTTGTTTACATACAAGTGATGCTGTGATATCAGGCAGGGTCACATTCCCCATGCCCCTGTTTATATATCTGCAACAGTGAGTAATTATTACTGTACCTCAGAGTTCTGTCAGGATAAAACCTGTGCAACCCAGGAAGGCCATGGAATATTTGACATTACACTATCACTTTTTTTACTAAAAACCCCACCTAACCACCACCAAAAACTCCAAACAACCCATACCAAACAACTCCCCCACAGATACATTTTTCATTTTTTCAGTCAGCTGTGGGAGTTGTATATGAGACTGCAAAGGAATTTCAGACAAAGCATCCTGGCCAGAGACAGTGTTTCTTAGAGTGACACTGGCAGGATGCTTTCCTGCAAATACAAACATTTTGTTTGGCTGTGCTGTTTCCTCAGGCTTGACATAGTGCATAGTTCCTGAAATAGATGGCACTGCCTGTCCCACAGGAACTCCTCACAGCTCCTGCTGCTGCCTGGGGACAGCACAGGCCCATCTCTCTCTGCTCTACAGGACCATTGAACATCCTCGCTTCTTCTAGAGCCCATTTCAATCACTGGAGAAATTTAACAAGGCTTGAAATTTTAGTGATAAAAGAAAGCCTGTGTGAAAAGGCTGGCTTCAAATGGTTTTATCCAAGTGTGAAATCTCTACCTTTTGTTTCATGAATTCCAGGGTCTGACATGCCCTAGTAGTAAATCTGGAGCACTGAGCTGAATGTGAGAGTGGAAGAAAATGTGAAGAGACTCTCTTCCCAGCCTTCTTGATTATTAAATGGATTTCATTATTTTTGGCTCTATCTCAGCAGGTTTTTTTCATTGCAATGGCAGTAATTACCATCTCTTCTTCTTGTGCCATTTTTTACAAATTTGGCTGAATTTTAACTTCTTTTTGTATTCTTCAACTTCAGTGAACGTAGTAGAAGAGTTGTTTAATTTAAATGACTGCTAAAAGAACACGCAAAAATAACTCCAAAATGAAGGCTCTGGTGTGAATAACTTTGCAATATGAGAGACTATTTCCTCAAGTAGCACCACTATTATCAGCTTTTTTTTTTGTGAATGCTTTGCAGACGCGAGCAAGCTGATTGATGACAGTGCAGCCCAATGTTCATAATGGGCTACTTTTTGAGTCTTTGAAACAGCCAAGCCCATTCCAGATGACACTGTAGAACAATCTCTTTTTTTCACCTATTTTGTGCATGAAATTGTTTATTGAAAGCAAACCTTCACTTCAGCATATTGTATTCTGCATGGAGCTGTTCCAGAGTGCAATGGAAACAGTAGTGATCTTTAATTGATTTTAATGTGTTTCAAATCAGTTCTTAAATAGAGAGAAAATTGCAGAACAGAGCACTGGGTCCTGTCAGTGCATCCTAGGTGGCTGTGAAATGCAGTTCATTATGGTTTGTAGATTAGTTTCAGAGCTTCTGATTAAAAATGCTATTGGAGGTACTGAGGGTGACATTTTAGAATATGTGAAGGCAGTAACTCAGTTCTCAGGAATATATTGGCACCTGTTTGCCCCCAGAAAACTTTATGAACTGGAAGCTCTCTGGGAATTCGACTCCTGGGTGCCTGAATGTTTGATTGCAGGAGGTGCCTGGTCAGGAAATCCACCCTTGGAGCCCAAGGAAAGCAGTGCTGCAGTGGGGGCTCAGAGCAGAGTGTCAGCATCAGCCTTTATGGCAGCTGTCCCTTGAGTTCTTGTAAACTTTAGGGGAATGTATGTTATATAAAGCTTTTTTAGTCTTGGTTTGGGTTGAATTTTTTACAAAATCTCCCATATGCTGATTCATGGTGGGGCTGGAGGCACATTGTGAGAAGGATCTATTTACAGTTTAATGTAACAGGGTTTTAGGGTAAACTATACAGAATACTGATATATGGAATACCTTTCTTCAAAATTCCCATACTTTTATTTCTTACTGTCTCTGTGGCAGAATTCAGGCTTTGATATCAATATTTTTAAGAGGGGGAAATAAAGATGTTGATGCTGCTCTTCTGTCTCAGTGTGCATCACTGAAGGCAGCTTGGCCATAAAAGAAGCATCTGCACACCCAATGGATAATCTGAATTCTAAATGTGGGTATCAGGCAGCACATCAAACCCTCTCCCATTCCAGTATCCTGGGAGATGGCTCCATACTGTCAGAATAAATGTGATGAACCTTCATGGATATATACAGATAACTTACTTTGGCTCAGCCAAATTTAACAGGATCACAAGTTAAATGGAATAATCAAATATAAAAAGCTGCTCAGTATCTGTAGCTGGAGCCTTGTGTGGCCCACAAGGTAAAAGAAGCTGAGGTGGTTGTTGGTCCCTCTACTTTTTGTACATTTGTCCCTGTTCATGTGCTGCCACTGCCTTTTCTTTACCTCTCTGCAGCACTGACCCTTGTGAACTGGTCAGACAGTATTTGGGGTTTATTTTCATGGGCTTGGAGGCCTTTTTGGAATAGTTGGATCTGTTCCTTCCATAGAATATGTGCAGCAGTGGAAATTCAATGTCCAGCTCCACATCAGCTGCTACATCCCCCATGGGGAGGTACAAATCTTTTCTATCCTTCCTTCATTTGCTCCTTTTTGTCCTTCATTCATTGAGTTAAAATAACTAGTAACAAGGAAACCACTCCTTATTTCCTGTAGTCCATCAAAGAGTTATGAAAGTAATGTGTTAATCTGAGCTAGAAGTGGGAAGTTCCTGTTCTCTGTAGGATGAACAACAAAATCTGCTCACAGTAGTCTGCTGAAAAAAAAAGCACTACAAGATCAAGCTGTACTAATTGCCACTTATTTTTGCTCCCTGTGAGAAAATAATATTGGAAATAATATATGGCTGATAATAAATTTATGTGTTAAATGAAAATATATTAAATCTTTATATGATGTGAAGGAAAGTTTAATCACGAGATTGGTCCAGAGGGAGTACTCAGCTGCTGAAACATTGTTTCTTTTAACATTTAATAATTCAGGTGAGTGGATCACTGTGAGGTTACAATGAAATTGTATTCCTTTTCCTGCTCTCTCATTATGAAGAGCATAGTGAAGGTTTCACCTTGTTGTTGTGTCAAGATACCAAAGTGCATGGGGCAGATGTTGGATGCTTTATGGAGAGCTCTGACTCAGCTTTTCCTCCCCATGTTCCTGTACGTCCTATATTCAAAATTTGAGACTGGTCTTAATACTTAATTTGTGGACTAGTGTTGTCTCAGTCCATCCTTAAAATCAAGATCAGGGAAAGGAGAAGCCTGAGGCAAACAGAGAGATCTCCATCACAGAAATGGGCTGTGACTGGGAACGTTGATTTTTTTCACGCTGAATAGGGAACTCATCATTTAAAAAATTACCTTGTAGATGGTGATAAGGGCACCTTTCATTCCTCTGCACACAACACTTGTGCTGTGGCCCATTATGGTGGGTGCTTTTATCAGTGATTTACAGCCGAGCTGTCAAAAACTTTCAAAAGCTGCTATTAAATTGATGTGGATTTATCTATCTAAGACCTTTGAAATTTATAAAGGAGCCCAGTTTTGGCCTCCTTTTCTAATCAGAGTGTGCAGCTGCACACAGGGCAGTCAGCCCCCAGCCTTCTAGGAGGTCAGGCATTTGTTTTACAGCCCAGATTTGCGAATCCCTCGAGAGCTCTCTGGAGAGAAGAGCCTGTGGGTGTTTGGAAAGCAGTCCCTGGTGGTTTTTATGGGGACAGCAGCATTATTTGTCTGCACCAAAGTGGGCTGGGGTGGCACTGGGAGCACAAAACCCCTGCTAAAAACTGCCCTGCAGCACATCCACGTGTGTTTGATTACAGGGTTTCCAAATGTGTCCTGACATTAAAAACTGAGATGCAGGAGTTAGTGTGGCTGTATCATCTTTCATTTCACTGGCACTGAAGTTGTTACCTTGTGTAGGAGCTGGAATGCTCTGGTTTTGTTGTCTCTTTTACTATAATTTCTGTGTGTGACACTGACTCTCAGATCCAGCTGGGCATTGATTCCTGCCAGGAAAGCCACGTCAGCTGATGCTGGCTGGGAGCAGCAGCCTGAGGAGCCCGAGATGGGCAGAGCCCCAGGAGATCCCTGCTCCTGCCTACCTGGCAGATGCAGTAAGAGCTATTAGAATAGTTTGGATAGCTCCTCCTTACTTTCACTGCCTGCTTGCTTTTTTTTTATTCTTCCCTCCAGTACCACTTTTTGGAAAACGACTCCTCCTTTCCCTTGTCTGTGATCACATTGGTGTTACAGACTTGTCAGGGATAGCAAATTGCAAAGGGTAGACCCTGCTGAGCCCTGACCCAGGGAAGTGAGTGCAGCTGAAGGGCTCTTCCAGGCCAGAAGAGCAGCTCCTGCTCACCAAGTTTATCCTGAGTTAGTGCCAGCCATGATCTTGGGGATTGTGGTGTATCCCACCAAGTTTCTATCTTCTGAGCAAAGCTGGATTAGTTTTACTCTTTTGAGAAATGCTGTAGTAATGCAGATAGTTTGCTAAACTTTAGGGTGGGTAATAGGACATTTCCTTCTCAGAATTCCCACAGCAGTTCCATTTGGGTGTAGGATTGCTGGGGTTTTGCTCCAAGTTACAAGAGCACCTCAGTGCAGGTGTGGAAGCACTTGGTGTGCTTGGCAGCACTTCCCTGGTTAATGCAGAGAAGTTGATCTCTGAAAATGCCCTAAAGGCAGGCAGCGAAATTCTGCTCCTAGGTACAAACAAAACAGGAGGAGAGGAGCATAACTAAAAAAAAAAAAGCCCTAACAAAACCAAACAAAAAAAACAAACAAAATACCAAAACAAACAAACAAAAACACAAAAACAAACACACAAAAAATTATACTAAAAAGAAATCTGTACCAGTCTGTGTTCTTGCTGGGGTGAACTGGGAATCCTGCCCTTCTGGGGATCAAAATACTGGGATTGAAACAGAAAGTGAGACCCAGATTAATCATTTGATAAGGGAACCAGAGCTCAGAGACATAATCTGGAGCCCAAAGTAAACTTTGAACTCAGAGATGCTCTTGACCACTTCTTTTGAGAGTGGCCTCTTGCCCAGGCTCAGAGGACAGTAAGGCTGGAGGATGCTGCACCCAAGCCAAGCAGTCAAAGCAAAGCTGAGGGTGCTGTGTCAGTCAGTGTGAGCTGGGGCACCAGGGAGAAAAATGCCATGAGAGCAGTCAGTCCCCACCCTGAGTGTCACCAGAGGGAGCAGTGACAGCAGTGCTAGCTCAGATACCTGTTCCATGGAAAAGGAGGCAGTATTTGAGCACATGAACAGGATTTTAACTTAAGCACAAAGGGGACAATTGCTACGCCCCAGCTGAATGTTCGTGAACACACCCTTGTGCTTCCAGAGGAACCTTGATTCATTTCAAAAGATTAAGCATTAAAAGTAAAATTTCAGGCCACTACAAGAGTGAGTTATCCCTGTGAAGGGAAGAAGTATGTTAACAGCTAAGTGGGAAAGAGAAAATGTGAAAGATTAGAGGCAAAAGAGTATCTGTGACTGGGTTCAGTTTAAAGAGTATCTGTGACTGGGTTCAGTTTAAAAAGTATCTGTGACTGGGTTCTGTATGCATCAAAACTCTTGCTCATGAGAAAAAGTGTCTGTAGTGTTCTAATGATTTGGGAAAGAGTTCAGTTACCTGGCAGTTCATGTCCCTGGGAGCTTCCCCTTCTCCAAAGACAGACAGTGCACGAATTCATGGCTTGCAAGTGGGATAACTGAGAGAATTAGTGTCACCCTTAGGTCTGAGGACAGAGGAGGAGGGAGTTCTTGGCCTCTGGGTAGGCTGAAAGCAGATTAATATATGTCTATACATATATATTTGTGTATATACATAAAGGAAACATTTTCTATGACCAGAAAATGCAAGTATTTAGGATTGGATGAGACAGAAACCAAATGTTTTTAGGTTAGAAATCATCTGGCAAGTATCTGTAAAAGTGTCAGCTACAATTTTGCACATGGCTGACAAACAAAATAACAAACTTTCCAATAGTGCAGATTATTATTGCCAGAGAGAAGGTTCAGAATAAGAATGAACAATTTCAGTAAACAGTGGCCAAACCAACCCAGTAGGAGTTGCTATTGCTGAGCTGAGGACGGGGTTTGTATTGAACGAGCTTGCAGCTCCCATTGCATCCTCAATTATAATACTTAAAGTGTTGCTTGGAAACCTGTTTTTGTCTTTTTAAAACGGTAAAATAAATATCAGAGAAGGTCTAAAATATTTTATTAAAGGCTCTGATGAACTGTAGGAGGAGGACAGCTTTCCAAAATGCTGATGGGACATCATTAAAGGCTGCAGTCCATGCAGCTGATGCTCCTGCTACATTAGCAAATGCCAGTGTAAGGACAGCTTTAGCATTGAGTAATTCATAAATTGCTCGTGCTTGTACAGATTAGCCGGGATTGTGTCTAGCAGTGGGAGCCAAATGGTTTCCAAATGCTTCCCTGCCTGCCCTGCAGTCAGCAGAGCCTGAGCCAGATCCCCATGGGCCCCAGGAACTGGGAATTCCAAAGCAGGAGCTGGGAATTCCAAAGCAGGAGCTGGGAATTCACAAGCAGGA
>VZTT01004430.1:15518-29325 GCA_013400855.1 Buphagus erythrorhynchus
CTGGGAATTCAGAAGCAGGAGCTGGGAATTCAGAAGCAGGAGCTGGGACTTCTTTCACTCCTGCGTGCTGGAGGAGCCAGAACTCCACTTCTCACAGGAGCATTGATGAGCTATTGTTATGCTCGAAATTTCCCAGACCAATCTTTCTGCAGCAATGAGCCTGTGAAAGCCAGGACAATGATACACTTCGGGCTGGTCCCAATCTCTTAATCGATCTCCCCTGTCCCGGTGAACAAAGGCCCAGCCTGACACAGACAGGTGAGGGCAGCACATCTGAATAGCCTGACACGAAGTGAAATGACTGCAGCCCTATCTCTCTTTGTCAAGTGTGTGAGAGGTGTTAAACAGACAGTAAAACCTGCCTGGGCTATAGCAGCATCAAACTCCAGGGCTTTGTTAGCTGCCTGAGGAGGAAAGAAAAAAAAGCAGAGTGCATTTGAATGCCTTACTGGCTCTGAGCCTGGAATAGTAAGCTAGAAATAACAAGATTGCTATTATATATCATAATGGCCAAAAGCTTAGCAGGAATCCAAAAGGATTACCATTTCATAGAGTCAGAGAGAATATGAGGAGTTGTTGTTGTTTCTTGAAACAAAAGTGGATTGAGAGAGCTATAAAGCCACCTGCTCAGTACATAAAGAGTCCACGAGGGATAGGAGGCAGAAGGAGACTTGCCATTGGGAATTAGAGAATTCTGCATTGCAGGATACCCCAAAAAGAGGTCATAGAATACCAGAATGGTTTGGGTTGTAAGGAAACTTAAAGCTCATATAGTTCCACCCCCCTGCCATGGGCAGGGACACCTTCCACTGTCCCAGGATGCTCCAAGCCCCAGTGTCCAACCTGGCCTTGGGCACTGCCAGGGATCCAGGGGCAGCCACAGCTGCTCTGGGCACCCTGTGCCAGGGCTTCACCAAGTCCTTATGTGGACAACAAGACATGAAGGAGGGCCAAAAAAAAGTGATGTTCAAGATTATTTTTGGCCTAAACATCTTTTTGCACCCTGAAACTGTTTCCAGAGGCACCTGACACCATTGCCACCTGCTCGTGCTCTTCTCCACTGCAGCCACTGCTTGGCCCAAGCAAACAATTCATGTTTCACTTTGGGGGCTGAAGGAAAAACCATCTGCTTGCCAACATTCAGCACATTAAAAATTCATTCTAGACGGGATATTTTATTAGTTACTCCTTTTCCTAAAGAGTGACATGATTGAAATCTACTCTGACTTTCACTGAAGTTTATCCTGATTTACTCAATTAAACCAAATCACACGGCCAGCACCTTGCCCCCACGGTGGCTTCCAGTGGCCACTGCCCCTGCTGTTGGTGTGCCAGGAGCTGTGTTTGCTGGGACCCCTCAGCTGCGTGTTCCTGACTCTGCTCTGCCCTTGTCCTTTTATTGCTGGAAACATTCCTGACCTTCAAGGCTCTGGGGTCTCTAATCTCACCTTTCTCTCTCCCTCCCAGTGTCTACCAGCTTGTTGTCAAGGAGGAGAAGCTGCAGAAAGCCCGGAGAGCTGCAGACATCATCGAGTGCTTCTCAGTGCCAGTGAGCTACAAGAATGCCTCCAGTCTGGAGTCCCCACACTACTTTGCAGCCGAGCTGAAGCCCATCAACCTTCCTGTCACACAGCCCTTCACCGTGGGCGACAACAAGACCTACAATGGCTACTGGAATGCTCCTCTTTCCCCCCTGAAAAGCTACAGCATATACTTCCAGGCTCTTAGCAAGGCCAATGGAGTAAGTGAAGAAAAAATTGAGCTGCACCTGTAGGTGTGACTGCCTCTCTCTGTCCTCATTGTTCTCCTTCCTTCTCTATTGGATGCTGGTTTAATTTCTTCTTATTACCCTCTTACAGAAATCTGATGAAAATCAAGCATGCCATTACTTGCCCTTCACTCAAATCTCTCTCTGATGCTCAGATCCAGTGAGAAATCTGCTGAGGACCCTGATTCTGTAACAGCACATGTTGCCATGTGATTTACTAAATGAGCTGCTTAGAACTTAGATACTTTTTTTAATCTTTTCATAAGCATGAATCTCAGAGTAGGGGCTATTGTGCTTTTAAAAGCCATAATTGCAGTATCTTGATAGTTCACAGTGCTTGTGATTTTGGAGGAGATGTTATGAATTTGGATTACCCTGGAGCTTGCACTTGGCCATATCATAATGCAGCACTTGTGGATGGGAGTTTCAGCTTGAGGAAGTCAGTGACTGCAGTGGGGGCTGTCTGCATGTCTGTCCTACCCCTCTGCAGTGCTGTATTTTTATATATCTTTACTCTGTGATACTGGGTTTAAAATGCAGACCACACAGGAAATGTAGCCTGCTCCATTCTCAGACTCAAGTGACACACAGTGCCACAACACACCCCATCCCACCACAGGAGAACAGGAGCCTCTCTTCCCTCTTCTCTTCCAGTTGAGGATAACCTGTGACCTTTAACCTCTCCTGTTTCAGTGGCTCACCCTCCTCCCCTTTGGCTCCCCAGCTGTTTTCCATTAATACATAGCACAAGAGAATTTGCCACTCTGGCCTCCTGAAGAGGCTCAGAGCATTAACAAGGCATCACAAATTTGGGTAGCAGAGTCTGCTATTATTAGCATGTTTGCCAGTGCTTTCAGGAATTTAATTTTAACATAGATAAATTCTCTACAATATCACCCCTGAGAGAGAAAAATTACAAAAATCAGTCAAAGGTGAACGGTGCAGGCTTTAGTGGCTTTTATACCTGAAATGCAGCTGCACATTGCAGAGCACTGGGATGGTTTCACAGGCTGGCAGTGCCAGTGAGTGTTCACAACACATCTTAGTGCTTTACACCCTTCATTTATCACCACTTTCCTGCAGAGCTTCAGCTGTGTGGCTGACAAGTACAAAATCTCTTCAACACTCTGCTGGTTTTCACCTTGATTTCCTTTCCAGCCAATACAGTTTCCTTCCAGCACTGCTCAATTAATTCAGTTTTGGATTTGCCTTTATAAAAGAAATTGTGAATATATATATATGTCTCTCTGTTTCTAGTTAGTTCCCCCATGTGTGATAGTTAATTGCTAGTGAATGGATCCCCAGGGAAGAAGGAACTTTATTTGCTTAAGTACAATATAATATAAAAGGGTTGTGTGGATGGAAGTGGAGGCTTCCCTTGGTGTTCTGGAATCAGGCAGCACTGGTGTTCCTGCTTTTCCTGCATCTCACCCTACATTCCAGGTGTTAAAAGGATGTCAAAAAAAAGGATGACAGCTTGGGCTGTCCTAACAGGAACAAGATTGTAAAGGGCTTTTTAAACATGAGTTTATCAAACTGTCTTCATGCAACAATGCACAGTTCATGAGAGGATAAGAAGTGTCCAGCCAGACAAAATTCCTATTTGAGAAAGCAATTTCCTCCTGTGGTAATAATTTATATTTCTACAGGATATGCTTTATATATCCTCAAAGTGTAGTGCTGTAGGTAAAAGTATAGAGGAAATACCCAAGAGTGGAATAGGGATCTTCAGAGGAGTAACTTCTGTTCTGATCTCTTCTTTTTCTTGGTAAAATCATTAAACCCCACATTTCAAATATTAGGGTCAATTTGCATTCACTCTTTTGCAGCTGTAAATAGGTTTTTGTTCCATTCCCAGAATTATTTGCAGGTATCATTTGTATTTAAGAGTTCTGGGTTTCCACTTGTCTGTAACTTGAACAGCTTTGACTGGTCTTGGAAAATCCTACAAATAATTATGGCTGCAACATGGCACTTCCATCCCTGGAGGTGTCCAAGGCCAGGTTGGGTGGGATTTAGAGAAACCTGGGATAGTGGAAGGCATCCCTGCCCATGGCAGGGCATTGAACTAGATGGTTCTTTAAGGTCACTTCCAACCAAAACCATTCCATGATTTTTGATAGGTCACATCTGCAAAAAACCTGCAACAATAACGATTTAGCACGGTTAAAGTAGAGCCTTATGTTCCCTTACACATGAAAAAAATTAACAGAACATTGCCACTCATTTTTTAATTAGGATATTCTATAGTTTCATTAATCACTGACGGTTGTGGAATGATGACATTTCTTTCCACACCTGGAAGCTGCAATGAGAAGCCTTCATGCAGTGAACCAGAACATCTTCCTTTGGAAACAGAGGGCTCTGGGTAGAGCTTAATTTGAAGGAACAGCCTGGATTTGGTCAAAAAACTTGATTAGGAGGAGGTTAGTGGTGTTGCAGGAATTCTGCATTGCTCGAGCTCCTCTGTACATGGAGGGTTGTGCTCATTTGGTGTTCCCGTCTGCTCTGCAGCCATTAGCTCTGATTGTTACTCTCAAAGGAACATAATTAACAGCTGGATGCAAAACAAGTGGGGCAGATTGCTGCAGAAGCAGAGCAGGAGCTCTTCTGCCTTCTCTTGTGCACTCTTGTGCTGGTCTCAGAGCCTGAATGAAGAAGCTGTTGCTGGCTGGATCCATCTCCTGAGCTCCTGGGTGCAGTTTGGTCACTGAGCTGCTGCCCCAGACAGGAGTCTGAGCACAGCATGGTGAGACTGAGTGGTTTTCAGCTTTGTGATACAAAACGCTTCCAAACTGTGTGAGCTCCCCTCCTAGGCACTGCTGACAGCCAGATGCTGAGCTGAAATGTGGCAGAGTTTCAAGTGAGAGGGGGGAGAAAGAAGAAGGGGACACAGAAACTCCAGGCTTTGTGGCTGTGGGAGTGAGAAGCACCATTAGTTATTGTTTAGTTGATAGAAGGAGTCAGCACAAGAGGTGGCACAGAAGCAGAGGGGACATTTGGCTTGGCTCTGCTCTGGCAGGATCTCCAGACACTGTCACAGCCATCCAGGTAGGGATCTGATGTTTGCTGCTTGTCCTGGTGCCACCTGCTACAGATGGCTGCCTGGCAGAGCATGAAGATTGGCTTGTCTGAAAACCCTCCCTGAGCTCAGCCCCTTTGAAACTCCAGCCCTGCCAGTACTTTTCCCTCTGAAAGGTGAGGCCAGCTTGACAACCCTGTGTTGCTCCTTATCCTCCCTTATCCTTGCACTGGCTCAGTAATCAAACTGAGATGCTGCAGGTTTGATTGTCCCCAGGTCTTTATCTGGCTCACTGCAGGTCCCTGGTTGCTGATCCAGCACCACGCTCCAATGGGGAGAATTCTTGTCTGCTGTGTGAAACCTGCCTGAATTTTTGAGCAGCTCAGAAACCAGAGCTCCTTAAAAAAATCCTTCCTGGAGCTGCATTTTACCTCATTGAGTTAAAATGAAATCTGTAACAGCACAGTTGCAATCAATAACTCTTGGCCATTTTTCCTTTAAATGGGAGATGAGCAGGAGCCTGTGTAACACAGCTGGGAGTGAGGGGGGGATGCTGCCAGCTGCTCTGCCAGCCTGGTGGTCCAACAGGTGACTGATGTCTTCAACCCAGAATTGTGAAAAGTAGCACTGCAGGAATCAATGAGAATATTATTTTTTTGAGGGAATGATAGACTCTACCGAAATTCCTATCGATTTTTTTTCTCTCTAATGACTTGTACTACATGCACAATCGGGCAGCTCATTATTATCAGAGGACTTGAGGCTGGATTTCTTGATGCTGACAGGTCTGCTCACAGCACACAGCATTATTCTTCTGGGACAATTTGGAGGTATGGATAGAGCTGCCAGCAGAGATGCCATTCATCCCTGTGGAGATGGCCATGAAAAAAACAGGGAGGTGTTTGAGTTCAGCACAAGCTGTGCTCTGGAAGATGAAGTGGCACCAGGGCTGCCTGCATCACTTCTGTGAGCTGCTAACCAGTTTTGGGGAGCTCTGTGTTCAGGAGGATTTTGGGTGTACAGTTTATCCACTTACATTCACTCCTTCTTAATCTCATCTTGGAGGTGCTGGTGCAGAAATAAAGCAGCTGTGGGAACACTTCACTCTTTGTACGCCCCTATTTCCACATCTGGCTGACCAGAGGATGTGGACCTGAGTGTTTTCTGCATAATAAATAAAATCCTCTTCCAGCCTACCTCATTTTTGAGAGGTTGAGAGAAGTGGGTATCCAATCATCAACTACAGATCATTGAAATAACTTCCTATTGTAAATTATAAAAGCACTAACCACTTTGTTAAGCCTCCCTTCTCCAAATGACACAGATACTAAAAAAAAAAGCTGATAATTGGAATAGCAATATTAGGTTTGGCTCAGTCTCTAAAAGGAAATAGCAATTTCCTGAAGCTGGCAATAAAAATTATAGGGGAGTCTATTGACCCTGTACAGACATATTTTGAGACTGCAAACCACTGGCTGCAATGGGATAGAAAATAAGCACACAATTTAGAGCTCTCCTAGTTGGGCAAAATTTGTTGAGGACCAAAAAAAGAATTCCTTAAGACTGGACAAACCCATGGTTTCTACCCTGTGTGAAGCAGGGTGCCAACAAGTTCCATGCTCAGCTCTGGGATGTGGGGAACCAAAGCTGGAACTGAGGCCAGGGCAGAGTGGTGATTCCTTCTCTGGTCCCTGCACCAGCAGCAGATAAAATTACCTGTTCCCAGCTTGAGCTGCCTAAAACCTCTGTTGTAGGGCTGCCCCAGTGGCACATCTGGGGACAGCAGGTCCTGCTGGTGCTGGCAGGTGGCTCAGGCAAGGCGAGCTCTGTTTGACTGCTGCAGAGCCATAATCATAGTAAAGGGAAGAGAAAATGGTGGGTGTGAAAACAGATGGATGAAAAAGCTTTGCTGCTTTCATTGTTGTTTGTAGTCTGCAAACAGCAAGCTGTCAGTTTGAAAGAAAAGGGGGAAAAAAAAAGATCATGTGGCTTTTTAGGTTGTGAAGACACAGCTGTCACATAAACATATGTCCTGCTGCCCTCGTAGCCCTTTTCTGCAGAAAATTATTCCCATCCAAACACTGAAGAGACAGAGGCAGAACTCGTCTTATTATCATCCATTTCACTTGAGTGAAATGTGCATTTAGGAACCTCAGTAATTAGTAGATAGCAGCAGCTCCTGTGCTTCTAAAATGAAAGAATAAAGCTGTATTAAAAGAATGTTTTAAAAAGCCCTGGAAATTCAGGGGGGTGCCAAAGCAGGCTGATTCCAGGTGTGCAGTTTCCAGGCTGTGGGCAGGAGCTGTGTGGGCACAGAGGGCTTGCCCAGCTCCCCAGCACAGGACTCTCTGCAGAGGGTCCCCAGCTTGTGCTGGTGGCAGGTGCAGGTCCACCCTCCAGGACAGGCTGCTGGCACCCTAAAACAGTGCTCATAGGTGTCCATGGTGTGGGGACTTGAAAACAGAGCCAGGGTTCAGCCTGGAGTGAGGGTGCACCATCATCTTTTTTTATTTTATTTTTTTTTATTTATTTAGGTAAGTTCCAGAAAAGAAATTTCCATCAATATGTTGGGTTAGACATGTGGATGGGCTTATTCTGCAGGATTTCAGGATATGGAGCATGTTGGAAAGTGAGGGTTGGATGAAGAGCTGCAGGATGAAGTCATGAAGTGTTTTCCTATTCCAGGATCTCAGTGAAAATGTGCCTGCATTGCTCCATTGCTGTTTGGCTGTAAAACATCTGTCTTAACCTGGCAGTGATGCAAAGTTGAAGCAGTACTGGCATCTTAATTTAAGTTATTCCTGTGAGTTTAGCCCATAACATGAAACAGATATGCAGAATATGTTGGCTCTCTGTTTATCATTAAGATTGTTGTAGATATATAAGGCCTTTTAAAACTTCTGTGATACCATAAAATGGGAATTAAGTATCACAGCATTTGAAAGAATGTTCAGAAACAACACAGAGACTGTGTTGGGGTTTTATGCTAAAACTTCTATTATTATCTCTTTGTTTAATTATTTTTCTTGCCACTGCTTTAAGCAATCTAGATGGATCCTTGATAATTACCTACATTGTTTATTCCTGCTTTGCTGTTGGCTAGACAGAAGCACGTTGCATTGATAGGACAAGAAGTAGAGTGTACAAATTGAAAGATGGGAAATGTAGCTTAGGAAAAAAAATAAAAGTAAAAGCAGTGTCCCTGCCTATGGCACTTTAAGGTGCATTCCAACCCATTAACATTCTCTGATCTTCACTGTGTACAGGAAATTGCCTTGAAGCAAAAGCAATATTTTTCAGAAAACAAACATGATGGTGGGAAAGTAGGTTTAATGTTTTTTGGGGGGATGATTGAGTTGGGGTTTTTTTGTTGTTGTTTTTTGGGGTTTTTTTTGGAGGGGGGGAAATGTATTTACTTATTCTGTTTCTTCTTAAAACGATTCATGCAAACTTAAAATTCTCAGTATCAACCAAAGAAAAATAGAGTAAATTGAAAGGGATCTCACTTTTATGAGACACCAAAGAGATGAGCAGTGGGGTGATCAGTGGAAAGCAACAGAATAATCAACCCTAATCCAGAATATGGACTAAATTCAAGTCTTTAAACTTCAGCACCGCTGGGAGCTGGCAGCCTGGTGTCCTTGCAGGTTCTTTCATGCTTTCCTTCCCAGAAGATGCAATTTGAAATGAAGTTCTGAAGTCCACATCTTGTTCCTCTAGCCCTCACTTCTGGCAGTGCCAGCTCTCCTAAGAGCTGTGCTTGTGCTCAATGCAGCCATCAGTAGATGCAGAGGCAAACAGAACAAATTCTGTCTTCCCAAATCCCCCTGTGGGAGGGTCTCAGGCAGGAATACACACATGTTCAAATGAGATCACTCTAGGCTCTTCTTTTTCCAGCACTGACTAATTTCTCCAGCTTTCTGTTACATTCTGAAGCCAGCAGAAAGCAAAAAATACACAAGAAAATTTTCCTCAACAAAATGTGAGCAAGTGTCCACCTACTTGTAGACTGCAAAATCATGTCTCTTAATTTTTTATTTTACTCTTCATTGCTGATTTTCCAGGTCAGCTTGCTGTATATCAGAAACTACATCAGGATCTCTCTGTCTTCTGGTTCCATCACTATGTGCAGAGACAGCTCTGAAAACAAAGCTGTGTTTTTTTCGTGCTTCATACATCACAAACAGCAACAAAGACTTTGGATTTCCAGAATAACTGGCAGTTCAAACTCATCACCCACGAGGCAGAGGGCAGTGGGGAGTTGTGTGTGCTGCTGTGGTGACTTTGCAGTGCCAGGGGTGGTGCAGCCTGTCAGGGGAGCTGATTTTTGAGGGACCAAAGGGTGGAACCAAAGAGATGTCTCTGGTTTGCTGGGATAAACAGGGCCTCACTCTGGAGCATATGGGGCTGGGAAATACATATGGTTTGTCCTTGAGGATTAAGGAATTCCTCAAGGGAGTTTGAAGGCAAGGTCAAAGGGAGGGTTTATCCTGAGTACCTTGTTGTTTTTAGACTTCACACAGGGTGGCTAATATCCAGATTGTGTGGCATCACAGAAAGAGATCAGAGGGAATTGCTCCTGTGATTCTGCAATCTTCCCCTTCCTATGTGCAGCAAAGGTGTGAGCAGAAAGGCACAGTGGGGCTGTGTGTGTCTGCTCCAGACAAGGAGGATTTGGCAGAGATGGAGCAATTTTCTCCAAGAGCAAATTCACATTTCCACAAGGTTTGTCCAGTTGTTTGAGGATGGAGGGAGGTGCTCAGCAGTGCTTTGCTGGGCTGCTGTTTCCAGAGCACAGACAGCATCCATATTAATGGAGCATTGTTAGCACAGTGATTTATGCTGGGTTCATTACACCTGAGATGTGTAGAGGCATAAAGTGCTCTGCAAACCCTGCTGCAGGCTGGAGCCCGACAGAGGCAGCTCTTTAACCAAGCAGCACATTCCTGCTTGGGTGGCAACCACAGGCTGGGCAGCAGCAACCCCTGCCAGGAAGGGCTGTGCAATGAGGAGCTGGGGACTCCACAAAGGTTGTGTTTGCAGCAGAGGTGGCCTGAGAAAGCTGCTGAATTTGAGCTGTTTGTGAAGCCAAACACAACATTCGGATCCAAATCCTGTTTCTGCAGCTCTGCAGGCTCCAGGGTGGATGGAACACAAAGCATTGGGTTTTGTCCCAGCTCTGCAATGAGGAGCTGCAGTGGTGAGGGTTGTTAGAACAGCTCATTTGGCAGAGGCAGCAGCACAGAATGTTGGTCTGCTCCACATCCATCAGAGAGCTGAGATATTCAAATTACTTCTTTAGTGTCTGTTTGCCGTGTGTTTAAATAAATACCCAATTTGCAAAATTTGCACTAATGGTGCATGAAAATGAGATGTACAGTGGCGTGTACTTTTGACCCAAGGCTTGTCAGTCTATTACAGAGCAGGTCATTTAACTGGGAAATTCTATTAGCTAATCAGGCACTTACGTGGGACCCATCACTCACACATGGAGCGTGGAGAAATGTGCTGTCACTCCCAACTTTTCAATTCTTAAGAGAACCAACTGCAGGCAAGTCCAGTGGTGTGGAGTATTTTATGCAACAAAAACTGTTGGTGGTATTTTCAAAGACGAAGTGCAAGAAAAGATACGTATACTTCTAGTAGGTTTTAAAAGGAATGTATGTTTATTGTAGATGGGTAAATTACACACTGTGATGTTTTCCTATATATTTTTCTTGTGTTTTTTTATTTTTCAGGAAACAAAAATCAACTGTGTCCGGCTGGCAACAAAAGGTATGTGGGTCTCTCTTTCCTGCAAAACACAATACCAGAAATGTAAAAACTGCAGTGGTGGCACAACTTGATTACAGTTCCTAGCCAAAGAACCAGCCTCTTTTATTTCCTCTTTTATTTTTTAAAAAGGAAGATTGACAAGGCAGAACAACAATTTCCAGGACCACTCCGCTATATTTGTGGCCTCTGTTATTTTTTTTTTTAACGCAGGGTATAATTCTCTGTGGTGCCTCCTTTCCCTCATTCTGTTGACAGCTTTTCTGTCCTGAGGACTGTTCTTGCTGTTGGCAGACCATCACTGAAAAAGTGACATAAACTTCCTATTCAATTTGTTCTCTCCACAACTGTACAAAGTAGATAAGAGAAGATCTCACGTAAGCCTAACCTTGTACACAGCAGGGCACAATTCTTACATCACGCCATTTTCATGGTGTAATTGAACAAACTAGGAGACAGCATTCCTGATTTTCATTGTGCTGAGCTCAGAACAGACCGAGCTGACAGGTCACACAGGGCAAACCCAAGACAAACAGCCCCAGGTTGGTTCACAAGGTGTAGCTCTTGAGGGACCAACAGTGACAATGTCTGAGCTCCTTCTTAGAGCTTACAGCTGCTTTTAACAACTCTTCTAAAGATTTCAAAATCACCCCAGGGGCTACTTTTCCAGAAAGGATGTCAGACACGAATTTATTTGTAACACAGAGTAGCTGTAAAGATTTCCCCAACAAGTGTTGTAGTCTGCAAAGGGAGATGCTGGGGTATTGCCATGGGCTGTGCTACAGATGACTCTCCATCCCCAAACTTAGCTTTGCCAGCTTGTGCTCTTGCTGCTTTGCTGTCATGTGAAATACCTGCATGGCTGCCTGTGGAGGCTTTGAGAGTTCACCAAAATTGGCAGGAACCCAGAAATCCTTTGAAGCACCATCCCATTTTTTCCATTCTTTTCCATCTGTTTTGATCTGTGGCAGAAGTTCATGACTTCAAGGTCCTTTCACCTGATCCCTTCTGCATCTGTACTTGCAGAGGAGTTGGGAGGCCTTAAAGAAACCCCATTAGCCATTGGAGAGCATTTTCCATCTCCCTGTGGAGACATGCCCAGGCTGTCAGAGCCAGCCAGGCACTGGGGGCAGGTGCTGTGTGGAGCTCCCACCTGTGCAGCAGTTTTCCCTGCTCAGACTTGGCCATGTGGGGCTGTAAGCAGTTGTGTCACCACTGAAAGCCAAGGAGGAGGAGCCCATTTCTCCCATTTTTCCTTCTCATCTGTGGCTCTGGTGCTCCCCATACCCTCTTGTTCCTTTCCTGTTTAAAAGTTCCTCATAAATTTTTATTTAATTCATTCTCTGGGTTACAAACATTCTGTGTGTCTCAGTCTATGTGTCTCCTTCCTCAGTTTTCTCAGCTGGTAGTAATGTGGCCATTTCAAATACCTGATTTTGGCTTTCTGGCAGTAGAAAGAGCAAGAGCAGACTGGGTGAAATTAAACCTCCCCAAGCTTTTCCAACAGCATAGTCTCTTCATGAGATCAGGGATACTGTACTAATAAAATTTTGGAAACCTGTAGTTCCTTCCACTTCAGTTGTGCATTTTTCTGGAGCTGGTGGAAGAATGTTGTCATGCTTGCAGGAAAGATATTTGCTCTGTGACTATTCAAAAGAAAATAACTTACACAGCTTGAAAAATCCCATTCTGGCATGACCTTTTATGTGCACTCTCTGATTTGGGTACCTCAGTGAAGTGTCCCATTAAGTGTTTGACCTTCAGTTGACTCCTGCAAACTGAGGTAATTTTCATTAACCCTGTTAGGTCACCACTGCCACCCAGTCAATGAGCCCTCTCCTTCTGCTGGTTCTGAATGTCATCTGTTTTTAAAAAGGAATCTCTTGCTAGGATTAATTTAATAAGAGATACAAAAGAAATGAGTAGAGCCTGAGGATGTCTAGAGCCACTACTTTTTGGTGATCTTATTATCTAGTTTTTTTTCTTTATTGACTTGAATGGAAAAGGACAAGAAATGATGGTAGTTCTAGTGTTTATTCTCCCTGTCTCAATTCATATCACTTCTGATTTATATCACTTTTGATTCATATCACTTTTGATTTATAGGTAGATATCTTATTCCTCAGTGTGGAGTGCAGAGATCTCTGTGGAAATGCTTTTCCTCTTGCCCTGGCTGTGAATTGCAATGCTGCAATTCCCAGAGCCTGGCCCTTTGCTGGAATAGCCCAGCTCTGGCTGATGAGAGGCAGGTTTAGCTCTAGAAAGGAGCAGGGCTGGGTGCAGCTGGCAGGCAAGGCAGCACCACGGGCTGGGGTGGTGGCAATGTCACAGGACCTGCCACTGCTGGCACCTGAACAAAGTGGGTTCTGTCAGCTTTCCCACAGTTTGAGGTTTTCCCACCATCCATTAACTCCATATGGATAAAGGAATGTTGTACCTGCCCTCTCTCTGCAGTGGGACAGTGCACAGAAACACTCATAAAACTGTAATTACACCTTGGCCTCATCAAAGGCTGATAGCTGGAATGTTCTAGATGACCTCCTGTGTCTGTGCTGTCTTCTGTCTGCTCATTATATTGATTATCCTTAATGGCATTGCTCTCTAGTCCCTTTATTTGCATTGGTGTTTTTCTGAGGATAGAACCTGAAGTCTGCCTTGAGCCAAATCAACAGAGCTGCCAGTGAGGATGGCACTGTGGTGTCTTTGGTAGGAATCAGGAAAAAAAAAAACATTTTTGCATTTTTGGAGCCAGGATTAAAAGCTGGCTTTGAGTTGGTACCAGAGGAAAAAAAATTGATTTGATGCAAGAAAATAAATACATACTAGTGGTGCCAGACTAAATGTTCATTTTGGAAGAGAGGCCTAATTTTCCCATTCCTAGACATTTGTCACTGCAGCAGCTCCATTAGCACCAGTGAAAGGAGTTCTGATTTACAGCAGCGACAGGAAGATTAGGATCGAGGCGTGTTTAAGCAAGGCAAGAATTCTCTTGAAGTACTGGATTAACAAGGGCACTAAACGTGAGTGTGGGAGTAATTAGGCAGTGAAATGTGTTAGGCATGTGTTACTGGGGGATTGTAACACATCCTGGGTGTTGCTGCAAGGCACCTGCTCAGAAGCTGAGTCTCTTTAATTACTTGAGAGACGCATGGGGCTGTTCCACCGCCTCTCCTTCAGCTGCTGCCTGGGAATTTGCTTTCTCTGTCCCATTGCCACAACACTGAGAAAAAGGAAAGCAGAGAACT